>ML799792.1:24891-41224 GCA_009831015.1 Picea engelmannii
ATGTCCACCATCCATTTCTCTTAGTTCATTCAATATCTAGATCTAGGGAAAGAGTAGTATTCTGTCACGGTTTGTTCCAGATCCAGGTGGATCTGGGGAGATTGGTCTGTGTCCGCACTCACGAATTTATCCATAAACACTCCTCCTGAGCTTCAGGACTAACCCTTGAAAGGTTTCCCCAACTTTTGCACTCCTCACAGGATCTCTGCATACAAAGGTGCTATCTCTTCTCAGCTTAGACTTGAAACAAATTATTCCCGCGCTCACTCCTTGAACTTCAACTGCCCAGACCTCTAAGGTATCTGCCCCTTTCTCTCCCTTCAAGGGGAATATAAGTGCCCTCTTGGAAACTTATTCTCAAGCACTCCATGTTGAGCCTGCAGGGTGTTCAACAACCCTATGAAGGTTCTCTTCCTTGGACACTTCTCTATTCCAAAGCTCAAAGGAGTTATATTTGTGCACATAGGCACCTGCTCAATGCCCTCCTGGAAGAACTCTATAGAATCCTCAGTGATTCTATCTCCCTTCTGAACTCGAACTAGAGTTCTCCTCCTAAATGCACTATGTGCATTTGCTCAATTCCCTCCTGGCAGAGTTTCTCTAGAGTTCTCCTAGTGACTTTGTTTCCCTTAATGAACTCAACAAGAGTTCTCTTCTGCACTCAGTGCACTTGCTCGATGTCCTCCTGGCAGAGCTATACATAACTTCTCAGAGATTCTGTCTTCTGTTGTGTCCTCTCCTGCACAGTCCAATCTCCAAGGTGTTCATCAACCTTGAGGTTTCCTCCTTGAACCAATGACTTCCTCTGGTGCACCCTCTTGGCACATCCTTTCCCAAATTCCACAGAATTCAGAAGTGCATCTATGCACTGGCTTTCAGAACCCGCAAATTTCTATCACACCCTCTTGGCATGAAGCCTCAAAGAACCCCAAACCTGAAATCAAAGAACCCATAGATAGCAAAACCTATCTGTCCCTACAAATTCATACCTAACCATACATCTACAGCATATAAACACACACACACGAAGACATTCATCATACACAGAATAACATGCAGGAAAAATTGTTATGATTGTATTAATCTGAAAACGCCTCTTTACAATGTGTTTGAGCTCGGACTGCAACAGAGTCTCGGCTCTCCTCTCTTCTCTTCTCTAACTCTCACAGAATTCTCCTATCTCTCTACCCTACTCAAAACAAGATCTAAAAAGATCTTTTTACATGAGGGGCTCTTTGAGCTCTTTCCTCCATCTCACCAACTCTATTCAATTACATTGAATGGGTTTTCTAGTCCGAATCAGATCTAGATTCAACCTTACAACCATTAAGTATTTCTTTAACTACAGCCTACTCAAAGGCATGGATTTGGCTCTACCAGCCTTACAAACACTACTTACATTGAAATCAAATTCAAAATGTGAGAGGACTGGCACCTCTCTTCCTTGAATGCACACTTTGAATGTGCTGAGTGGGATGGTTGGATGGTGCATGGATGGATTGGGAGCAATGCTCCTACATCATACTCCTCTGCTGTGAAAAATTCATGAGCTCCTTCTCATGAGTTCCCCAGCGCCGCTGTTGAAATCCTCCTGGATCCCAAACAATCCTCTGGAGCTGTTCATCTGCTCCACTACTCTATTGCTGCTGCTTTTTCTACTCTGTTGTTGCTGTTGTTGTCTCCCTTCTGATCAGCTTCCCTTCACTGGCAACTTCTTCTGATCTGACCATCAGCCTTTAGATCTCCTCAATCTCCTCATCCAGCTACTCCAGTGGCTGGCTCTCCTTTTGTAGTCTTCTCGACTGCATCTCCTCCCTGCAAATGGGTAGATAAACTAGATATCTCATGCCATGTTCTCCATCTAGTGTGGCACTAATAGTCCACTCTGCTGCAAAGTTCAACTTCACAGTCCTATCACTGAGTTGTTGCTCATCTTCCTCCTATGACAGTGTTGTTGTTGCCATCTCTCTTTGTGTTGGCTCAAGTCCAACCTCTCCTAGCTGCTCCTTGGGCTGGTATTCTCCTCCTGTATCTACTTCCAACTTCATCTGTTGGATGTGCATTCTCTGCACTATCACCCTTCTCTCTAGGGCTTCAATCTACTCACATAGATCAACAAAGATCATGATGTCTGCTTCTTCTCCTTTTTCTGTTGCAAGCTCCAATGCTGCAGTCGTCTATGTTTCAGCCTCCTAGCTAAAAAATTTGATCCATTCCTCGGAATGCTCATTTGCTTCTTCTTCTTGGGTAACCTCTGATGTCTTCTCCATTTCTTCGACAGTCACATTTGGTTGTCTTTCCCCTGTTGCTACATCTGCAACACAAACTCTTGCCTCAACTGGGCTCAATGGCAGGAATATCTAAATTCCTCCAATGATCAGAATGTCCTTCTGATCTTTTTCCTCTGTCAGGTTTCCTTGTTGATATGTGCTCATCTCCTCTCCCTTGCCCTCCTAGCAATATGGGATTTCTCTGCTTCCCCCTTGGCAGTCCATGAGATCCTCGGATCTCATCTTATTGCCCACCTGGAAATTTGAATTTCCAGTCCTCCCTCTTGGCAGTCTATGAGACCCCACAGTGATCTCACCTCATTGCCCTCTTGGAAACATGAAATTTCCCTACTGTCCTCCTGACAGTCTATGAGATCCCACAACAATCTCATCTCATTTCCCTCCTGGCAATTGGAAATTTTTGTTTTTCCCTCCTGGCAGTCTTTGAGATCATCCTGTGACCTTTGTTCATCCTCAACATCACTGATATTTCTCCCAGCCTCTGGTTCACATGCCTGAACCATTTCCTCTTCATCATCTCTGAGGCTTTCGTCATGCCTCAGCCACATTCTCAACAACTTCTGCTATTTTCTGGACAACAATTCCTTGACTGGCCATTTTACCTTCATCCTAATGGGCCATTCATACACCCATTGTGATCCTGCATCCTGCTGCATCTGCAATGCAAGATTCTCCATTCTCGCTCTGATCTCGGCAAGATATTTATCCATCTCAGTCTTACTCAGTTGTTGATGGTTCTTCCTTCCACCACGTTCATGGACTTCAGTAGCCATATTCACCTTCTATCTTCCCTCCTAGCAAATCTGCTGCTGTTACTTTGCAACTGAGAGTGCTTCTAGCTTCTCCTCAGTCCTCCTGACTGTCTATTTGACTGTCGCGCACCTACAACAATCTCCACAGAGTTCCAATACTCTGTCTCCGTATGCTTGTCTCTCCAAGCTTCCTCTGATACCAAACTGATGTGTACCAGAGTATTCTATTTCTCTTCTTTCTCCCTCTGCCTAAAATATACAAACAAAGTATAGAGCTCTGATACCACACTGACGCAGCACCCCCTGCCTCGGCAGGATTCTACATGACCTCCCAGTCTTAGGATCGTTTTATCCTTTGGATACACAAAAATGAAATGGTTCTTTTGGTCTTCACTAAAACCCAACGAACCCGATCCACAGGTCCTCTTCCCAAAACCCAACCTATATAAACATGCACCAGGCAGGAGCTTTCATCTCCACATGGCCACCAGGTATGACTGCAACCATTTCCTGAAAAGGTGAATCTCGGGTTTCGCGATTTTGTGAACCCTGATGTCGAGAGTTCTAGCTCTTCGATCTCCCAAATACTGAAATGCCGAAATACCAAAATACCAGTCTTTCTAACTGTGTCCTCCATGATCATAGTCCTTCTTTCGGAGCTTTGGGGTTTCCAACGCTGAAATGCTCCGATACCTTGTCTTCAGGATTCCCATAATATCGAACCCCGATATGCCGAAATATGAAATCTTGAGACCGCAACCCCACTCAACAATACGTTGCATTTCATGACTTCGGGAGTTTCACCATCAAGTTGCCCGACTCTTTGTCCTCGGGACTTCCAAAATTGCGAACCCCAATATGCCGAAATTTGATCTTGTCTCGTGACCTGGTAATACTCCTCCTGTGCTTTCGGGAATTTGCGTTTCGAAACTTTGCGAATCCCAACGCAACAATTCCTTCTCCTCTCATACTTCTGGTATCCAAAATACCAAAGTTCCAAAATCCTGAAACTCCGATCCTCCTCCTCCTGAGAAATATCAATGGCTATGAGCCTCCCTGATCCAATGGCTCAGATCCTTTTGGGATCTGGTGGGTCAAGAGTTTTGAACTCTCACCCCTGCATCTTTCAGTATCCGAAATACCGAATGCTCCTTTCAGGGATTTTCCCGATGCCTCGATTGCTACTACGTATCCTTCTATTGGAAAGTCCCGATATTTCAGAACTTCGTGGCCCAAAACCTTTAGTCTCCTAGTCTCTTACCTCTCAGATTTCCAGTATCTGAAACCCTGATGAGTCCTCAGATTACTACCAAGCGTCCTCCTGAGTTATGGACGCTCTCGATTCTTTCGGAATTTCATGGATCGGGAGATTGCAATGCAGTGACTCCACAAACCCTATATGCTCTACTCCCCGAACTCTGAAATCCCGATGTGTTTGTTGTTTCAGGGATTTCGATGAGCCTCTGCTCAACTCATACGTGAGCTTAGCTCGTGTGCACCTTCTCCCAGATCAAACGACAATCGACAATCTGCACAAAATCTGATGGCTCAGATCTTCTTCTCCTATGTGCTCTCCTCCTGCTGGTTCCTGGACGTGAAACCTCAACGGTCCAGATATTTTCCTCTGCTCCATCCGACGACAGTTGTGCTCTCCCTTGAGCCTGCACTTCTTCTTCCTTCTCCTTGGAAGATTTTATGAAGTATCAAAAGTCTCGGCCTTTTCTTCCTATTGTGAGCCTCAAACCTGGGTCTTGCCTACATTCTTGGGATGCTCCTCCTCCTGAGCTTGAAGACTATGAACCCTTGAAATGTTTCCCCGACTTCTGCACTCCTCGCAGGGTCTCTACATACAAAGGTGCTATCTCTTCTGAGCTTAGACTTGAAACAAAGTCTTCCCACACTCACTTCTTCAACTTCAACTTCTCAGAACTCTAAGGTCTCTGCCCCTTTCTCTCCCTTCAAGGGGAATATAAGTTCCCTCTTGGCAACTTATGCTCAAGCACACCTTCTTGAACCTATAGGGTGTTCAGCAACCCTATGAAGGTCCTCTTCCCTGGAAACTTCTTTGTTCCAGAACTCAAAGGAGTTCTCTTTGTGCATGTTAGTGCTCTATAATTTGCCTAAGGCTACGGAGGCAATCACAGAGGTAACCTCGAACCACTTCGAGTCTTGGATCTAGCCCTCCAAGACTCAGAGAGGGATCTCTCTTTTAGATTTAAATTGGTGTGTATGGGATGGATTTTAGGATAGCTATGAAAGTATGGGGTTTTGATTTTTAAATGGTTAGTTTGGGACAGCAAGGAGGGCCATTGGGCAAATGGGTTCTGCGCTTAAAACTATGATTCACATCTCAGATCTGGACAAATATTTTACACAAGGAAAGGTAACAGAAATGTTGGATCGAATTAAGTTTATATGGCGTCAATTTGAGGAAGAAATAGGGGAGGAAAAAGCCAGGCAAAGGAGCAGCTAAGAATTCCTGAACTAGGCTTTAGCAGAAAACATAAAGATTATCAAATAATCAGATGCAGAGTATCCACTGATAAATTCTGCTCTATTACTATCATTTGATAATAAGAAAATGAAAACAAGCATAATGATCACAGGAAAAACTTAACAAAGACAAGAAACACCACCAACATCTCCACATAGGAATCCTGTGAAAAAGTCATGCCCATTACTGATTGATTATCTGAAAATTACAGCAAATTCTCTTGGAAAAGCCAGGACCCCAGTCCAGCAAAGAAATTTATCCCTCTCAGGTTGCAAAAACCCCTCACACAGGTCGAACCCAAAAGAAAAATACTTCACTGCTTGAAAACGAAACCCACAGGTCGAATCCTTCATCTCGGCCCAGTCGAACCCTTTCTCTATTTTTTACATCTCTATAAATAATAAACAAACCCCCCAGCCTTTCAAGACTCGATCTCTACCTCTCTTCTTTCTAAAAATAGGAAAGCAGTTACAAATATTGACACATGTCAATTGTCTCCTAAAACAATCCAAACAGTAAATTAAAGGGAAACTGTATTTAGAAACTGTTGCTTTAGTTGTCTCAAATTTGCTGGAAGGTTGTTGATGCCTGTCCCTTGAATCTGGGAAAGGATGGCCACTTGTCCCTTCGGTTGCTGGTCCTCTGCCTGGGAAAAGAAAGATACTCTGCCACCTCCCTCTAACTGTTGCTTCGGATTCTGGAGATGATTGTTTTCTTGTTGGATTTGCTCCAGTTAATGCTCAACTGTAATTCGAATGTCATGCAACAGAGGCGCTCAGGGGTAATCTCACCTGAAACAACACGTGCCCATAACTGATGGTTGTTTCTATCTTTAAGATTAAGTAGAAGAGACCTGGCCTTTTCTTTGTACTTCTTGTTAACACACACCATATATTCTGAAAAGTTCAGCTTCAACTTATATTGATACAATCTGTGCTAACTCAGAACTTTGCATAGTCTTTTCATTCCCTTTGCTTTGAATCTCCTCTTTCTCTAATTTGATCCTTTTAAAGGTACTTGTCTCTGCATCACCAATGTATGGAGCATTTAACTCAAAGTTCATTTGAAGTTCATTTTGTTCCTGATGTGAATCTTGTCTTAAGCAACCTGATGAATCTGTTGTTTCCACCAAAACCTGATTCTGCTCGAAGTCTTCCCTTTCTCGTTTCAAAGTTTTAGATGATTTCCCTTGACAATATTTGTCAGTCAAGGCCCTCAACTCGGTGTCTCCCACTTTAACAACTTTATAATCCACATTTACATGCATGTTCAAGACTGTTGACTCAATCTGGAAATTATTTTCCATTTTTACATCCTTTTTAGGTTGTTCATCCCATACCATAGCCAAATCAGATGCCAAGGATTCTCTCAGTTTGGCTCTGACTGAGTCAGATGAATCAACATGACCCTTGGGAGAAAATAAATCTATATTTATAGTCTTTTTATTTTGTGTTGGAGATTGATTCATCTTTACGTTGGGTACTCCAACGAGAACCTTTAATGGTACGTTATACATTGAAGAAGATTAGGGTGCACTAGGATTAGAATCTACATCTTGCTTTGACATTTTCTCAATATCCTTCAACCTGCATTCATGTGCTTCTAACATTGAAACTTTTCTAGAATGCCCATGATCTTCAAGAAGTTCGTGGGACATGACTGTAGCAATTTCTTTTGCTCATCAACCAACAATGAGTTCTTCCCACCAAGATTTGCATTTATTTTCAATATAACATTAGCAATGTACTTAGGCTTGCATTTTTTGACATGATATTCCAAGCAACACTGGTTCCAAACACCAAACTCCAACTCACATAACCTCTTTACAGTAGCATAAAGGAATTTGTTATCTTGTTGAGGTATTATGCAGAGGATAAGCTCGAGAGGGTTACCATTCTTCTCCGTTGATTCTATCATATGTTTAACGACACCTTCAACATTCCCATTTATCTCTGTCGCCGGTGGTGCTGCCAAATTAGGGTTCATAAGCACACCATATGTCTTGCACAGTTCTGGAAGTCTATTAGCAAAGTTTTGAACTGCTTGAGGTGGAACGAATTTAGAAAAAATTATCACTGCCCAGGAACTGTGAGGCAATATTGGCCTCATAAGACTTCTATGCATGTGTGCCTCTATGCATTCGACACCTTGACTCTGGTTCGAACATCTGGCATGGGGTTTTAAAGCTGCACTTTATATATATATATATATATATATATATATATATATATATATATATATATATATATATATATATATATATATATATATATATATTTTACTTTCTGTGGGCAATATCCCACATTCACGAGAAGAGAATATAAATGGGTATTGATATATGTCGATAGTTGCAAAATAGTCCGATGTAGTGAGCCCAAGGCTTGGGCTTTGGAGTTTGGTGTTGGTGCTAGCTTGTGTGTTTTCTATTGGTGCATGAAATGGAGCTTATCCTTGGTGTCAAGCATTCGGAGGTTGGCCCTAGGCCAATACTATTTTGCTAAAAATTTTGTTAATTTTTTCATAAAAATTTGCATAAAGGCAAAGGCCGAGGGGCCATTTTTTGTTTTTGCTAAATTCACCAAACATAGATTATAAAACCCAACTTAGGCTAATAAACCCAATCTTTACATTTGACCCACAAGAGTAAAAAAAATTTCCATTCAAACCAATCCACAATTTGTTGCTAAAAATGCACAGGAATTCGACTTGAAGCTCACGCGCAAGCACTCATCTTATGCTTGGTCAGTGTCGGGCTCTTTTCGCCACCTTCGCCATGCATCATGAGCGAACACATATGCCTAAAAAAGATAAATATTATTCAGAACACTGATTCCCTATTATATAGGGTTCTAATATAGGCTCCACCTGGGGAAGATAGCTCCGAAGGAGGTGTCTAGAATCGTTGAACTCTGAATTTTGCTGACCAGCTGATCATTGGGCTACCCCCAAACTGTAAACTGAAAATAAACTATGAAGAGACAAAAAAGAAGGTGCTCATCCTGATGAGCTTATTGGCACATTCCTACCTACCTACTTTGCTAACAGTTACTGTTTCAATCAGGTAATGAAAAAGTGCCAATGAATCCAACCCAGTAGTTGATCCCATGATTGGGCTTCCTCATCATGCTTGATGAAAATCAAAACTGAAATATGTAATGGCAACTGGTGATGGCTCTGGTCCTTGCAGAAAAAACATGTTTGAACAGTTATACTGAAAAGGAGCTCCATATAATTTGCAACCGGGTCAATAAATATATGATCTATCTGTTGATTCTTTGGGTATTCCTTTAGCATTTTAACATGGATAATTTTCCCATTCGTGTCCTCAATATTAGACCATGATAGCAACTATTCAATTTCTGACTTATGCTTGCAAACAAAATATTCATCAATCAGAAAATCGAAAGATGATACAATCTCCTTTGGTTTTGGAGACGTAAGATTCTCATAAAATTGTTTTGGATGTTGGAAACTGTAAGATTGAATCTGAGTATTCAAAATCTAAATATCCTTTTCAAGTCTTTCAGCAAACATATCGAGAACACAAATTTTAAATTCATGAGGAAAATTTTTCGATTTCCAACAATGAAACACAGTTGTTAACGAAACTTCTTCAATTGGAAAATCTGCTAACTCATCCCTGAAATCTTTGATAGCTTCACAATATATAGGATTTTCCACATACCTTGTCATCTTGAAGCATCATCAAGGATTTGAAATCTAGATTGTTCAGCAGTGAAGTCGCTTGTGAACTTTGAAGCTTGGGATCTTGAACAATGGAGTCGCCAGGTGAATGGTACAGCCTTCTTGTGTTTGGCTTCTATTCACCATCAGAAGTCAAATATGAACTTGAAGTGCACCTCTGGAGAAAGTTCCCAGTGGAGTCACCGAAAATGTTAGCGCTCTTTAATTTGCCTAAGGTTGCGGAGGCAATAACAGAGGTAACCTCGAACCGCTTTGAGTCTTGGATCTAGCCCTCCAAGACTCAGAGAGGGATCTCTCTTTTAGATTTAACTTGGTTTGTATGGGATGGATTTTAGGCTAGCTATGAAAGTATGGGGTTTTGATTTTTAAATGGTTAGTTTGGGACAGCAAGGAGGGCCATTGGGCAAATGGGGTCTGCGCTTAAAAATGTGATTCACATCTCAGATCTGGACAAAGATTTTACACAGGGCAAGGTAGCAGAAATGTCAGATTGAATTAAGTTTAGATGGCATCAGTTTGAGGAAGAAATAGGGGAGGAAAAATCCAGGCAAAGGAGCAGCTAAGAATTCCTGAACTAGGCTTTAGCAGAAAACATAAAGATTATCAAATAATCAGATGCAGAGTATCCGCTGATAAATTCTTCTCTATTACTATCATTTGATAATAAGAAAATGAAAACAAGCGTAATGATCACAGGAAAAACTTAACAAAGACAAGAAACACCACCAACATCTCCACACAGGAATCCTGTGAAAAAGTCATGCCCATTACTGATTGATTATCTAAAAATTATAGAAAATGCTCTTGGAAAAGCCAAGACCCCAGTCCAACAAAGAAATTTATCCCTCTTAGGTTGCAAAAACCCCTCACACAGGTCGAAACCAAAAGAAAAATACTTCACTTCTTGAAAACGAAACCCATAGGTCGAATCCTTCCTCTCGGCCCAGTCGAACCCTTTCTCTATGTTTTACATCTCTATAAATAATAAACAAACCCCCCAGCCTTTCAAGACTTGAGCTCTACCTCTCTTCTTTCTAAAAATAGGAAAGCAGTTACAAAGATTGACACATGTCAATTGTCTCCTAAAACAATCCAAACAATAAATTAAAGGGAAACTGTATTTAGAAACTGTTGCTTTAGTTGTCTCAAATTCCCTGGAAGGTTGTTGATGCCTGTCCCTCGAATCTGGGAAAGGATGGCCACTTGTCCCTTCGGTTGCTGGTCCTCTGCCTGGGAAAAGAAAGATACTCTACCACCTCCCTCTAACTGTTGCTTCGGATTCTGGAGATGATTGTTTTCTTGTTGGCTTTGCTCCAGTTAATGCTCAACTGTATTTGGAATGTCATGCAACAGAGGCGCTCAGGGGTAATCTCACCTGAAACAACACGTGCCCATAACTCAGGGTTGTTTCTATCTTTAAGATTAAGTAGAAGAGACCTGGCCTTTTCTTTGTACTTCTTGCTAACACTGCCATATATTCTGAAAAGTTCAGCTTCAACTTATATTGATACAATCTGTGCTAACTCAGAACTCTGCATAGTCTTTTCATGCCCTTCGCTTTGAATCTCCTCTTTCTCTAATTTGATCCTTTTAAAGGTACTTGTCTCTGCATCACCACTGTATGGAGCATTTAACTCAAAGTTCATCTGAAGTTCATTTTGTTCTTGATGTGAACCTTGTCTTAAGCAACCTGATGAATCTGTTGTTTCCACCAAAACCTGATTCTGCTCGAAGTCTTCTCTTTCTCATTTCAAAGTTTTAGATGATTTCCCTTGACAATATTTTCCAGTCATGGCCCTCAATTCAGTGTCTCCCACTTTAACAACTTTATAATCCACATTTCCATGCCTGTTCAAGACTGTTGACTCAATCTGGAAATTATTTTCCATTTTTACATCCTTTTTAGGTTGTTCATCCCATACCATAGCCAAAGAAGATGCCAAGGATTCTCTCAGTTTGGCTCTGACTGAGTCAGATGAATCAACATGACCCTTGGGAGAAAATAAATCTATCTGTATATTCTTTTTCTCCTATGTTGGAGATTGATGCATCTTTACATTGGGTACTCCAACGAGAACCTTTAATGGTACGTTATCCATTGAAGAAGATTAGGGTGCACTAGGATCAGAATCTACATCTTGCTTTGACATTTTCTCAATATCCTTCAACCTGCATTCATGCGCTTCAGACATTGACACTGTTCTAGAATGCCCATGATCTTCAAGAACTTCATGGGACATGACTGCAGTGATTTCTTTTGCTCATCAGCCAACAATGAGTTCTGCCCACCAAGCTTTGCATTTATTTTCAATATAACATTAGCAATGTACTCAGGCTTTCATTTTTTGACATGATCTGCCAAGCAACACTGGGTCCAAACACCAAAATCCAACTCACATAACCTCTTTACAGTAGCATAAAGGCGTTTGTTATCTTTTTGAGGTATTATGTAGAGGATAATCTCAAGAGGGTTACCATTGTTCTCCGTTGATTCTATCATAT
Organism: Picea engelmannii; assembly: GCA_009831015.1. Taxonomy (NCBI): domain Eukaryota; kingdom Viridiplantae; phylum Streptophyta; class Pinopsida; order Pinales; family Pinaceae; genus Picea; species Picea engelmannii. Next base: position 36,636 of record ML799792.1, read on the forward strand.
GTTTAACGACACCTTCAACATTCCCATTTATCTCTGTCACTGGTGGTGCTACCAAATTAGGGTTCATAAGCACACCATATGTCTTGCACAGTTCTGGAAGTCTGTTAGCAAAGTTTTGAACTGCTTGAGGTGGAACAAATTTAGAAAAATTTATCACTGCCCATGAACTGTGAGGAAAGATTGGCCTCATAAGCCTTCTATGCATGCGTGCCTCTATGCGTTCAACACCTTGACTCTAGTTCGAACATCTGGCACGGGGTTTTAAAGCTGTGCTTTATATATATATATATATATATATATATATATATTTTACTTTCTGTGGGCAATATCCCACATTCACGAGAAGAGAATATAAATGGGTATTGATATATGTCAATAGTTGCAAAATAGTCCGATGTAGTGATCCCAAAGCTTGGGCTTTGGAGTTTGGTGTTGGTGTTGGCTTGTGTGTTTTTTGTTGGTGAATGAAATGGAGCTTATCCTTGGTGTCGAGCATTCGTAGGTTGGCCCTAGGCCAATACTATTTTTCTAAAAAAATTGTTAATTTTTTCATAAAACTTTGCATAAAGGCAAAGGCCGAGGGGGCATTTTTTGATTTTGCTAAATTCACCAAACATAGATTATAAAACCCAACTTAGGCTAATAAACCCAATCTTTACATTTGACCCACAAGAGTAAAAAAAAATTCCATTCAAACCAATCCACAATTTGTTGCTAAAAATGCACCAGAATTCGCCTTGAAGCTCGCGCGCAAGCACTCATCTTATGCTTGGTCAGTGTCGGGTGCTTTCCACCGCCTTCTCCATGCGTCATGAGCGAACACATATGCCTGAAAAAGATAAATATTATTCAGAACACTGATTCCCTATTATATAGGGTTCTAACAGTGCACACAGGCACCTGCTCAATGCCCTCCTGGAAGAACTCTATAGAATCCTCAGTGATTCTATCTCCCTTCTGAACTCGAACCAGAGTTCTCCTCCTAAATTCACTTTGTGCGTCTGCTCAATGCCCTCTTGGAAAATTTTCTCCAGATTTCTCCCAGTGACTCTATTTCCCTTAATGAACTCAACAAGAGTTCTCTTATGCACTCAGTGTGCTTGCTTGATTCCCTCCTGGCAGAGCTATACAGAACTTCTCAAAGATTATGTCTTCTGCTGTGTCCTCTGCTGCACAGTCCAATCTCCAAGGTGTTCAACAACCTTGAGGTTTCCTCCTTGAACCAATTACTTCCTATGGTGCACCCTCCTGGCACGTCCTTACCCAAATTCCACATAATTCATAAGTGCATCTATGCACTGGATTTTAGAACCCATAGTGTTTTGTCACACCCTCTTGGCATGAAGCCTCAAAGAACCCCAAACCTGAAATCAAAGAACCCACAGACAACAGAACCTATCTGTCCCAGCAAATGCATACATAACCATACATCTACAGCATATAAACACACACACGAAGACATTCATCATACACAGAATAACATGCAAGAAAAATTGTTCTGATTGTATTAATCTGAAAATGCCTCTTTACAATGTGTTTGAGCTTGGACTAAAACAAAGTCTTGGCTCTCCTCTCTTCTATTCTCTAACTCTCGCAGATTTCTCCTATCTCTCTACCCTACTCAAAACAAGATCTAAAAATATATTTTTACATGAGGGGCTCTTCGAGCTCTTCCCTCCATCTCACCAACTCTATTCAATTACATTGAATGGGTTATCTAGTCCGAATCGGATCTAGATTCAGCCTTACAACCATTAAGGCTTTCTTTAACTACAGCCTGCTCAAAGGCATGGCTTTGGCTCTACCATCCTTACAAACACTAATTAAATTGAAATCAAATTCAAAATGTGAGAGGACTGGCACCTCTCTTCCTTGAATGCACGCTTTGAATGCGCTGATTGGGATGGCTGGTTGGCTAGCGCATGGCTGTCTTGGGAGCGATGCTCCTGCATCACTACCTTCCTGCTGCGAAGGTGGCAAATTTCCCTGAGTATATATACTTAGTTTTTGTATTTTTGTAGGGATGGATGGTAGAGAAGAGCTCTCGACTGTAATGTTTTAATGAAGCACTGGTTTTCCTGGCTATGTTTCTGTATATGAAATTCCTTTGTTTAATGTAAGGAAGCTCTCTTTTTCATCTTGTTTCGATCTCAAATTGAAAGGGTTCATGATTGAATGATTCACACGAATCGTCGTGACAGTGTTATGATAAAGGATTTATTATAACGTTGTTATGTTCTTTTAGTGTTTTTTCTTTTGATTATAAGAGGTTCTTGTGTTCAAAGTTTTCTTCTATAGGCTGTTGGAAGCTCGATGCCTATAACATCCCTTCAAATTTCCTCATAGAATTATTCCTCCTACTTGCCCTTATTAAAACTTATTGCCTAAAATTGAATCAAGACCTCATCTGCTTGTGCATGCCTGGCCTAGTTTATGAGTTAGAATGATATTGTTCTAATTTTACTTCCATCCATCACCCTTTATCAACAAATTGTGACATTTAAACTGATGGGCCTCGGGCTTACTCCTACCGCAATCCAGGAGTGACTTCTGATGCCAACACATATATATCAACTAGAGAGCATGACTACGGAATGCCAAACACCTTTGAGAAGGGTAAAGAAGTCAAAAACCCACCTCTTCCTCTCCAGATCAAGGAGACGTTGGGAGAAACAATGACACACATCCCAAAAGGTGCGTTCAAGAAAGCTTCGCACAATAAAAACACAAGGGCCACCCAGAACTACTCTATGGTGGAGGATTTGTCACAAACCCCTTGCACAATGGCTACTTTGGAGGTCCTCCAGAGCTGCCCTTCTCAGAGAAAGGATCTGTTAGTTGCCTTAGAATCTGTTGAGACTTGTAATCTGGAAATGATCATGCTTGATACGGCTGAATTAAAACCTCGTCTCCCCTACCACGTGGCATTTCAGATAGTAGTGGCTTACACCAAGAAAAATTTTACCCAGAATATTTTCCACATAGTGGTTGATGAGGGCACCTTGACATGCGTAATTTCATTGGTGTGTTGGAAGGCCATTGGCCAACCCACGTTGTCTCTGTCAACTACTCTTCTGATTGCGTTTGACGGTCATTCATTCCGACCACATGGAATCATCCCCTCTTTCCCCGTGCAGTTAGGGGGGAAGACTTGTGTGTCGAGGTTGAAGTGCTCAATGCATCTCTCAACTGCAATCTATTATTAGGAAGGAGTTGGAATTATTCTGTGCAAGCAGTGGTCGCTATAGTTTTTCGGGTCTTGTTGTTTCCACACAAGGGTTAGATCCTGTCCATTGATCAATTTTCCTTCTCCCATCCTGACTATTCATCAAGGGCATCTATGGTCCCGACGATTGATAACACTCAGCCCAGCATCGTCAACATGGGGGTTGTTTTGTGCCCACCTTTGATAAGCACTTTCAGTTACCCGCCTCCAACTGACAATGTCAATTACATATCGGTGGTCCCCAACAAGCATAGGGATGAAATTCTTCAAATCTCGTCATTTCACACGACTTACTTTCACAATCCATGGACTCTTCCTTCCCCATCAACCATGATGGAAGGGACAAGGCACCATGGCATGGCCAGGCCTTTTTTCGTAGAAAAATTTGCAAACTCTATAGTCCAGCAAGCTTCCATCGACGCCAATTTGACTCCCACACAAGAGTTAGATCTGGTTCTCAAGCCTATTTGGGCCCAAGGTTCCCTTGTCGATATTGATTCTTTAGACTTAGTATTTCCCTCAGACGAGGTGATTATTGAGGCAATGACTGGTCTAGACAGACCCTGAGATGATCTCCATCACAGATCCTATTTCCTCCTAGAGTTAATAAGAATTGAAGCAGGTGAATTCACTTTGACTATGACTGGAGATAGGTCTTGTCCTATCAATCCTTTCACTATGCACATAGTTTATGCTAAAGGAAATATGGAAACCATTGCTAAAACGATACCTATTAATATCTCCAGAACCCATGGCATCGTGGAGAATGTCTTCGTTGGAACGGACTTCTCCCCTGAGGAGATTCGAATCTACAAAGATTTATTTAAAGAATTCTACCACGTGTTTGCCTGGTATTACGAGGAAATGCCAAGCATAGATCCAAGAATCTTTGAACACTAAATCATGACATATCCTGACACTAAGTCGGTCTGGCAGAAGCTTTGTCCAATTAATCCTAAGAAAGAAGAAACTATTAAGGATGAAGTAGAGAAACTGCTCAAAGAAGATTTTATCTACCCCATCCAGTTGTCTCAATGGGTGTCAAATCCCATTCCAGTCGAAAAAAAATAGGGTATAATTGTTACACGTCAAAATTGCTCAGCTGGATAAGTGTCGCATTATCCCTCTTAATTGTTGTAAGTGTCACATCAACTTTCGCAAGTGTCGCAAGTTGGTCACTAGTGTCACAAAGGATGTTCAGACATACTGTCATGATAACAACACTAAGGAGACACTTATAACATCTCACATGACTGATTTGAAGGAGGAGAACTGATCTACTAAAGTCAAACAACCTTTTGCCATCTGAAAGCACCCAAAAAACTGAGTTTTGGAGAGGAGCGCTCCCCCTTACACTATCTCG
>ML799792.1:41995-68719 GCA_009831015.1 Picea engelmannii
TATCATCCTTCCTTCTCATGTGTTAGTTTAGATAGATTCGAAAGAAATTCAGTGTCCACGTTAAGCATTTTTCTGTCTAGGGTTAAGGTCAAGCTCTAGAGGTCGATCTACTTGTCCGCAGGCAGATTTTCCTACAACAACAATTCATGTATGTATGGACTTTCATGACTTGAACAAGGCATGTCCAAAGGATAATTTCCCCATGCCATTTATTGACCATATAGTCGATGAATGCGTAGGTTGTTATCCTTTTATTTCATGGATGGTTTTTCGGGATACAATCAGATACAAATCAAACCCTAAGACCAACACAAAATCGCTTTCATTTTTATGTGGGGAACATTCCCTTATCAGAAGATGACTTTTGGTCTGAAAAATGCTAGAGCTACTTTTCAATGGGCCATGTCTTTTTCTTTCCACAATCTCAAACGCATAGTCAAGGCTTATGTTGATTATTTAACATCACAATATCATAAGAGAGATGATCATCCTACACACCTCTAACTTATCTTTGAACGATATCGCTACTACTGGATCTGATTGAATCCAAACAAGTGCAGTTTTTGCATGACGTCGAGTCTTCTTCTAGGTTTCATAGTTTCGACAACAGGGATCATGGTCGATCCTCTCAATGTTGAGGAGATAGTTCAATTGCCTCCCCCGTTTACAGTCCCTCAGCTTCAGAGTTTATAGGGAAAAGTGAACTTTTTACAATGTTTCATCGCAAACTATGCTGAGATCACAAAGGGTTTCATGCGTTTGCTAAAGAAGGACGTTGCTTTTCATTAGGATGAAGCCACTCATCGCTCTTTCGAAGAGTTGAAACGCACCCTCACATATGCCCCTCTACTTCAGCCATCCAATTATAGTAAATATTTCTTATTATACTTGGCCCTTGCGGAGTCGACCATCAGCATGGTCTTGGTTCAGGAGGATGTTTTGCTCGAAGAATACATGATTTATTCCCTGAGCCAAGGACTGGTTGGACCGAAACTCAATTATTCCCATGTTGAAAAACTTGTGTTGGCAACAGTTCATGATGTCCAATGGTTCCATCATTACATATTGTTTCGCAAGACCACCGTCATTGTTGTTGTGAATCCATTTCAATACGTTTGACATGACGTGTAATTGGTGGAAAGATCAGCATATGGATAGTTATCCTCCAGGAATTTGACTTGGATTTTGTTTCGGTGAAATCCAAAAAGTCATTGGTCTTTGCGGAACTCATCTCAGAACTTTCGGTCGAGTCAGGTGATGTTATACCCGAGGAGTCGCCTATTAAAGGAGATGTTTTTATTATCGCGTCTTTGGACCCCTAGTATGGAGATATACTATTCTATCTCCAGACTTTGAAGTGCCCCACTTCTTCTTCTCATGATTAGCGTTTCCATATACACCATCGAGCTAAGAACTATCTCATACTCGAAGACACTTTGTATCGTCGAGGTGTAGATTGCATCCTTCATTGGTGCCTCACTCATGAAAAAGTAGAAATCATGCTTAATGATTGCCACACTGGAGCATGTGGTGGTCATTTTTCTGGGTTGGAAACAACCCAAAATATTCTATGAGTCAGTTACTTTTGGCTGACATTAATCAAATATTGTGTTGAATCGGTCAAGAAGTGCCACCCGTGTCAGATCTTCTCTCAGAAGATTAGGGCACACCCCGCTCCCATGTTTCCCTTAATCACAGTTGGTCCCTTCACCAAGTGGGGGATTGATTACACTACATGCAACCCTCCTTCAGCAAGGGGGCATCATTATATCATCGTAGCAGTAGAATACTTCACGAAGTGGGTTAAAGCTATGCCAACATTCAAAGATGATGGTGAGACTGTAGCTCTCTTTTTTTTCAACAAGATAATAACAAGGTTCGTTGTCCCGAGAAAGATTTTCACTAACCATGGTAGTCACTTTCAGAACAAAATCATGTCTAAGTTAACGTCAAATCTTGGTTTGAGGCAAGAACATTCATCACCCTACTACCCACAAGTGAATGGTCAGGTGGAAGCTGTGAATAAATCTCTTAAGACTATTCTACTGCAAACGATCAATTCGGCCAAGTCGAATTGGCATTTGATGTTATACTTGGCATTATGGGCCTACCGAATGTTTGTTAAGACTGCAATCAGTTTCTCACCTTTTCAATTCATTTATGGGCTGGAAGCAGTCTTTCCTATAGAGTGTCAGATCCCATCTCTAAAGTTGGCAGTACAGTTATTGCCCAACACTTCACCACTTGAAGAGAGTTTATTATATATTGAGAAGCTCGATGAGTAGCGTTGAGATGAAAACATGGCTAATGAGGCTCACAAACAAAGAGTCAAGTGTCAATATAATCGATCCATTCATCCTCGGATTTTCTCCGAAGGTGACCTTTTCCTGGTCTATGACCAAGATAAAGATACCCTGGGGGCAGGCAAGTTCAAACCCATGTGGTTCGGACCTTTCATCATGAAGGAGGTACTAAAGAAGGGTGCTTATCGTCTAGTGGAATTTGAGGGAAATGCTTTGGCAGAGCCTAGAAATGGACTTTACCTCAAGAAGTATTACTCATAAGTGGGTCGCCTTAGGTGACTTCTTGTACATATGTATAGTTATTGTACATTATTCTTTTAGTTTTTGTTCTTTTGGTTTTATGGACGTGTCATCTTTTATGTAATATTTTTCACTGTGGAAGATGTCAAGTGAATCAGAGGTGTTCATTGGTTTTGCGGACAGCGCTAGCCGGCACACTCGGAGGCTTTCTTCCGCAGCTTGGTTGATTTTCACACCTCAGGGCCAGTTGCTATCTTAAAGAGGTATCTGTTTAGGTGACGCCACAAACAATTTTGTTGAATACAACATAGTCCTAGAGTTTCTTCATGACGCTTTGTCGCATGGTATCTATCACCTCCGAGTCCACTTAGATGCTCAGCTGGTTGTGCCCTAGTTAAATAGGGTTTACTGTGTTTATGATCCTACTCTACACCGACAATTCCTTAGGGTATGTCTCTTATAACGAAGCTTTGATTACATTACGTATATCCATGTTCCTAGGAGATTGAATCAAATCACAAATACTCTATCTAATCATATATTAGATTGGCATTTTGCACACATGTGAGGAAAAACACACACACACACACACACACATGTAAATACATTTGTAAATAAAATGTAATCCATAAGACATAAAAAGATGTAAAAAATCACACAAACACACACACACATATATGTATATATCAAAAGTATCAGAGTACATGGGTGGGCACAAGCGCCTCAAAAATATATGTCCAGTAAGAGTCATGGGGCTTATGCCCTCAAAAAATATACAAAAAGTGCCATCGGCATGTAAGTAGTCTAGCCTAGCTAAGGGCGGGGCCTATTGGCCCTGCCATAGTGAACAATGGCATTTTCCAAACACTGGAAAAGTTGGACCCAGGTCCATGGCACCCCAACTACATGAGGTTTCATCGATGGTGGAAGATCCTCGATCTCTGTCATCGGGACTGTGCTAGTGAGCGCGGTAAGGTTCCATTCCACTCATCCCAAAACTCTCTCAGCCTCTCCAAATGGAGGTCCCCCTACTGTTGTTGGTCCGCCAGCCACAGCTAGTCCTGCCTCTGGTTGAAGACGTCACCTGGTCCTCGTGAAATCTGTTGGATGCACTGGTCCCACATCTATACATAACAAATACATAGTTGTTAGATACTCGGGTACACATAAAAAATGATATATATATAAATAAATAAAAATTTAATAACTTTGAAAAACAAACATACCTATCTCTCCTCATTCCTCTCTAGGAGGTAAGGGCATATCAAGATCCCTGGAGAATTCGATCCTGGCATAAGGGTAGTCCTCTATAGCTGGAATCTGCCGAGACCACTAGTCAAAAAATTTGTCATTGAAGGCCTCAATGGTCCTCCCTCCCCCGTGTCGTGGCAACAACACTGCCCATCTGCATAATGCTGGAGATAAGGCCACATGCCCTTGTACCATCTCTCATGGACTAAGACTGGGTACTCTCTCAAAGAAAAAGGAACAAAGGATGGTCCCAAACCTGAAGTTTTTGTGTTCCCACACATGAAACTCTGTCAATTGTCTCTTCATGCATGTCATCATGGTTGTGATCCAGTCAAAAACTTGTGAATTTAAGCATTGAACCACACAATGCATGTGTGCCCGGGAAGCCTGATGTAGAGCCGCAGATCCAATGATCCACCCAATGAGTAGAACTATCACTTTTAGTGATAGGTTGTTGATCTTGTGTATGGGCACCTGAGAACCTACTTTCTCAGTACCAGCCTCTCAATGGAGTCCAATCAACTCCTCAATGTTGTGAGGCATGGGGGGAAAAGTTCACAAGTTGACTGGATCACCTCTCCTCGAGAGACCAGTCAGGAAGTAAATGTCTTCATTCGTTGGAGTCAACGACTACCCCTCGAGCATAAATTCCTCAACTTCGGGATGCCAGTAGTCTATCAAAGCATTCAGCAACCTGGGTTGTGCCCTCATGAATGGACACTAGAAAAAATTGTACAACCCACATTGTGATAATATTGTGACAACATCCGGGTCTTCTGAGACCAAAAAATCAATGTCCTCATGCTCCCTCTCTCTCCAATAAACATACATCTTGCAAAATGACAAAGTCATGGGGAGTTAACTCTTCTTTTTAATTTTTCCACTTATTGAAGGGTGTACACGTGTTGTAGTAGACACAGTCTCATATGCACACGTGCAAATTTTCCTCTACACATGGGCATACGCGTGTTGTCCTAGGACAACCCTGTTATAACCCTAATTTTCACCCGACATGCTTACCTAGCATCAGGCCATCTCATATTCCTTCTTTGCCAAGCCACTTTTGAACAACTCCTCTTAAAAACACCCTTTTTATATGCACACACACACACTACTTCACTACAGCCTACGTGTACACTCTAGCTGACCCACTACAGCACGTGTGTACATGCTAGATAACTCACTACAGCCCATGTGTACCTACAAAATCACAAAAATTGGAAAGTTGTTGACGGAACACACAATTTTGGGTAAGTTAACTAAACCTTTCAACCATGCATAGCTGGTCACTCGACCAAATACCTATCCCTTTCTAGCCTATAAAAGAAGGGGTAGGGGTCCCATTTGAAAGGAGGAACATCATAGCAAAGAAACTATACCCGATTTAGTACTCCCCTTTCCCCAACCTTTTGAAACTATCGTGTGAAGAGAAGCATATAGAGAAGCAGTTGGAGCACAGTTGAAGAGGAGCCCAGGACCAGATTCGAGGAGCAGTGGTTGATCTCACTATTGTAAGGTTACTCTTGTGAGATTAATAAAAGAAACATTTTTCTCGTCCCGCCATATGAGATTGTCAATATTTAAATTTGATTATATTTTGATAGAATCTCTAACACATTAGTTTATATATCATATGCATGTGGATTTATTTGTTTGTCTTTTATGAATGTAGGTCAGCATTGGGAGGAGAGTTGCAGTCAAGGAGAGACCAAACATTAAAGGTATTGACATCAAACATGGAAACTAAGGTACAATAACTTGATCTCTTTAACCTTGTATTTGCATATGAATAATGGGGTTTATGATTGGGATGTTGGTAAGAAGTAGGAGACTTTAGGTCATTTCTGCATGCATGATAAAACCCTTAATGCTAGTCCATAGGAGGGATTTCCCACCCACAATAGAATTGGCAACCGTACGGGGGACTCTCTAGGGTTTTCTGGGGGTACTTTTTGGGTATTTTTAAATTGGTTTCATTACCTTTTTTTTGAGTTTCTACAAAAGTCTGAGCTAGTAGGGATTTTGGTCTTCCATACCAGTATTCCCTGCTTTCTTTTCTCGACTGCATTTTCTTTTCGGGAAGTCACAGAGATACATGTGGCCTGTATAAGGCTTGGAGGCGTGTACACATTCCCTACCTTCACACAGCACGCGTGCACACGCTATCTGATGAAGTGTCAGTCACGTGTTTGAGTTCAGAAATTGTTTTTTTAGAGAGGCAGTCATCCTATTCCCTATCAAAAGTGATCCTTCTCAGGGGTTTTATGAATCTCATTCTGGTCTCTATTTTTTCAGTTTGTATCTTAGGTAATACCTCATATTGTCTTTGGTCTATGAAATTTTTCCTTGAATTTTTTTTTCTTTTTCTGTCAAAGTAAGTTTTTGAGTCTTCAAGAGACTCTGGTTCTCAATACCAGTAGTCTCTGCCAGTGTTTGATTTCTTTTTTTTCATTTTTGAAGAATTGCAGAGGTACACGCAACATGTATAAGGCCTGCATTCATGTACACACGCCCTAATCTTACACATCTCGTGTGCACATGCTGGTTGTTGAACTATCAACAATGTGCCTGTTGAGAAAAAAATTGTTTAATGAGAGGCAGTCATCCTCTTCCTTATCAAGAATTATACCTCTCAGGGGTTTCCTTGATTTAGTCATTGGTCTTTGTCATAGCAGTCGATGATTACAACAATAGATTTCTTTTTCATTAAAAAGTTTTCCTCAAATTTTTCTTTCATAGGGTTTTTAGACAAGTGTGAGAGTCTTCTTTCACCAGCTTGTGTTTTATTGTCAGTGACTCTTTGTGATCTGTGCTCAGGCCATAAGTTTTCTTGGTATTTAACTTGTCATCATTTTTCCTTTTTGCTTTGTGAGCATTAAATAAATAAAAATTCACTTCTTTGTGTGATTGAGTAATTGATTGTCTGCATTAATAATCAGGAAAAGTTTTTCTTTCATAAGTTCTTGGATGTTTACTTAGGACAATAAGTAGCTCAATGCTCGTAGTCGAGCGAAATCCTATTTTGATTTTTGTTTTTCAAAGATCTTAGAAAAAAAAAATTAGTTTGAAAAGTTGGTTAAAAAATTTAAAAAGAAAATTTGAATTTGTCAAGAAGAAGTTATTTTGTTTCCAAGCTTTATGTTTATATTTTCTTTCATCTCTAAAAACATCACTAGTTTCACTTTCATAACCTGTGACTTAAGACAAACCATAAAAACTTAACGATTAATTAAAAACAACTAGACTTTATGTTTGTAGGGTCCATCAACTAGTCTAGGCTAGAGCCTTGATTTAGGTTGGAGAGAAAACTCTTCAAGGCTGCAAAACATACATAAGAGTCTGTGCTCGGGAGTGTTAAAAGTACAGTATCATGAAAGTTATCCGGGACCCCCCTCTAACACAGGGGATAAACATGAGGTCTCATGCAGAAAGGTAGCAGAGATAACCCCTCCAAAGTCAGACCAAGCGTAGTGGGGAATGCATATAGAGGGCTTGTCTTGGGATTTCATCGATAGCATTTTCCATGGAGATTTGTGGGTCTCAAATCCATTCGAGGTCCTCAATTTTCTTCCAAACCACTTGATTTTGATACCCTTGACAGTTTTCGAGCTTGATACCCTTCTCATTGCAGTCCACCCGACTGTCGACGGTACCCGCATGGTGATTGTTAACGCGCTGGCAACCTAGTTGCCATTATTTTAGGGACTTACACAGGTGACTGCGGGGGTATACAATAGTACCTAGGACAGAAATCAGGCCACTCTTTGCAAAGTATACCCAGAGGGTGCTTCTGTATTCGAGTTTCACTTGCACTGGTAAGTTTCTCTAGTGTTGGTTGTTGTAACTGTTCTTAAAACTAGTTTAGTGATTGATTGTTTTATCTCGTAGGGAATTTTTCTAGTTTGTGTTGTTTTTTGAACGAATATAAAGACCTAGTGTATCTTTGATCTTCTCACACAGTGGAGGATCATGAGCTCCACCAGTCATGAAGGCTTCTTGGCCTGCCACCGGTTACACTGGAGCCACCCCCGCCACCGCTAAAGAGAAAACTAGACCAACAAGGGTCTTTTGAAGCGACCAGGTCACAGGAAACTGTGCCTGACCAACATCTGGAGGAACCAACCTTTTCATACCTTGGAGTGGAAGCTCTTGGTCCATCCAAAACTCCAACCACTAATATTTCGGTGCCCACCATTGTACATATTTATCGTTACGAGCACCAGACAGTATCACATGCAACAATGGAAACAAATGCCACTACTTCTTCAGGGAATGCTCCTATTCCCACTACAGTTGTCACCACAGGGGGTGTTCCACCTCCTAACCCACCGTCATCGGTCCAAGCCACCATGGTCTCGACTACCTCTACCTCAAGCAGTGGTCTGATCCTGTATTTGGCAACGGCCACTGCTCCTTTCACACAGAGTGTGAAAGGCCCTCCATTCTCATACGGGGTGCCTAGCTCAGGTACAAGCCCTATACTTACCTACTCCACTTTACAAAATTTAGATATGGAGGCAGGGAGCTCTAACTCTCCTTTGCAAGGACCCATGGGGGGCACTTCATCTTGCTTTAACACTTTCCCTTACAGAGGAGGTCATATACCTCCTTCGTCCCCTTCACTCGACAGTGCCCACCAACATTCCGCCAGGTCGAACACAAACCATAGTTCATTTGGAGCAGGGAGTCAAGGACCAACTTCTCATAATATGTCGATAGGTTCGACACCATTTTATTTGTTTGGGGAATTTGGTAACAACACTTTCGCATCAGCTACTTTCCCAACTGGGGGAAACCCCGGTTACGGACAACCTAATCCTATGCAGGGTACTATTCTTGCATAGGGGGGAAACCTAGGAACTTCTTCTGCACCAGGACCTTGGAATTCTTGGCAGGGATCAGTTCCCTTGTCAGGAATGTTGATCGGGGGAAACTCCTTTCACAACCAGTGGAACCCCAGGCAAGGTACATGACCTATGCCCATGGGATCGGCATGGGGCAACCCTTCCCAAAGCCCTTCGAATGTAATGCACTCCCAACCATCTACATCCTATTTCAAGAATCATCCAATGATGTCTCCTCAAATGCAGAATTCATATGCTAGTCATGGCCATGGGTTTTACCAGAACCCTGGCCAGCAACCCAACTTTTTCTGGCAACCTAGTGGTAGTCAAACTCTAGGCCCCTTTTTCCATAGTTATCACCAACAACCCAAGCTACCTTTCCTAGCAACCTTCCATTTTCTAGACTTAACAAGTTTTTTGAATGACCATATCTGTCATGATATGAATTGGCCCCCTATGCCAACGAAGTTGCCTTTAGACATACCAAAGTTCGAAGCAATCCTAACGAAGATCCAAGAGATCATGTGACTACCTTTCACCTTTGGTTCTCATCTAATTCGCTGAAAAATGACTCTGTACAATTGCGATTGTTTCAACACACTTTCATTGGGAGTGTTGTGAAATGGTATATTGAGCTCGACCGCTCAAGATACTCTTCCTTTGACGAATTGGCAATGGATTTCCTAAACCATTTCCAATTGCCTATGAGATACGATGTCGGCACATAATTGCTAGCCAATTTCAAACAGACAAAAGCGGACCATATCTCTGATCACATCTAAGAATGGAGATTCCATAAGAGTTTGATTAAGGTGCCAGTCTCACCAGCATTCCTACTTGAGTGGTTCCTTAAGTTTGTGGTCCCACAGTTATCCAAAGACGTCACAACGTCGAGAGTGTTTTCCAAAGAAGATGCAATCATGAGAGCTCAACAGCTTGAGATAATTTATTCTCAGTCTGGTCTACTGTACAAAATCTTGTTAGATGCACCATGATCCATACTTGATAAAACTAGACAGAGGGTTGGACCACATGTTGAAGTGGAGTACTCTTTAGTCCATAAATCTTTTGTCGACCCCAATCTGACTCCCACACAAGAGTTAGATCCAATTCTAGAGCCTATTTGGGCTCAAGGTTCCCTCGCTGATATAGATTCTTTAGACTTAGTCTTTCCCTCCGACGAAGCAATCATTGAAGCAATGACTAGTCCGGACAAACCCTGGGACGATCTCCATCATAGATCTTACTTTCTCCCAGAGTTAAGCAGAATTGAAGCAGGGGAATTCACTTCGACTATGACTGGAGATAGGTCTTGTCCTATCAATCCTTTGGCTACACATGTTGTTTATGCCAAGGCTAATATAGAAACCATTACTGAAACTATAACTATTAATATCTCCATAACCCCTAGTGTCATGGAGAATGTTTTCATCGGAGCTGAATTCTCCCCCGAAGAGATTCGAATCTACACGGATTTATTTAAGGAATTTTGTGATGTTTTTTCTTGGTCTTATGAGGAAATGCCAGGCATCGATCCAAAAATTGTTGAACATGAAATATTGACTTATCCTGACGCTAATCTGGTCTGGCAGAAACTTCATCCAGTTAATCCTAGGAAAGTCCTAGCTATTAAGGTTGAAGTAGAGAAACTGCTCAAAGCATGTTTTATCTACCCCGTCCATTTGAATCAATGGGTGTCAAACCTCGTTCCAGTCAAAAAAAAATAGGGTACGATTCATGTATGTACAGATTTTTGTGATTTGAACAAGGCCTGTCTAAAAGATAACTTTCCCACACCATTTATTGACTAGATAGTCGATGAATGTGCAGGTTGTGAGGCCTTTTATTTCATGGATGGTTTCTCGGGATACAATTAGATACAGATCAAACCCGAAGACCAACAAAAAACAACCTTCATCTGTCTGTGGGGTACATTCGCTTATCGTAAGATGCCTTTTGGTCTAAAAAACGTTGGAGCTACTTTTCAGCGGGCCATGTCTTTTGCTTTCCATGATCTAAAACATATCATCGAGGCCTACCTAGATGATTTAGCATCATGATCTCATAAGAGAACTAATCATCCCGCACACCTCCAACTTATCTTTGAGCTTCCAGATTTGCTTGAATCCTAACAAGTGAAATTTTTGCGTAACATCAGGTCGTCTGTTAGGTTTTATAGTTTCAACAATAGGGATCATGGTCGATCCTCTCAAAGTTGAGTCAATAGTTCAATTGCCTCCACTGTGCACAATCCTTCAGCTTCAGATCTTACAGGATAAAGCAAACTTCTTACGGTGTTTCATCACAAACTATGTCGATATCACAAAGGGATTTATGCATTTACTGAAGAAGGACGTTCCTTTTCATTGGGACGAAGCTGCTCAACGCTCATTTGAAGCGTTGAAACGCGCCCTCACAATTGCCTCCTTGCTTCGGCCACCCAATTATAACAAATATTTCTTATTATACTTGGCTGCGCCAAAGTCAACCATCAATATGGTCTTAGTTCAAGAGGATGATTTTCTCTCAGAATATGTGATTTATTACCTGAGCTAAGGCCTGGTTGGACCAGAACTCAATTATTCCCATATTAAAAAACTGGTGTTGGCAGTCGTTCATGATGTCCAACGGTTCTTTCATTATATCTTGTTCCGCAAGACCACCGTCATTGCCATTGTGAATCCATTTCAATACGTGTTGACACGATGGGTAATCGGCGGAAAGATCAGTAGATGGATAGTTTTCCTTCAGGAATTTGACTTAGATTTTGTTTCGACAAAATCAAAAAAGTCATTGGTCTTTGTGGAACTCATTTCAGAACTTTCGATCGAGTCAAGTGATGTTATGCCCGAAGAATTTCCTATTCAAGGAGACATGTTTTTTATCGCATCTTCGGACCCCTGGTATGGAGATATACTAGTTTATCTCTAGACTTTGAAGTGCCTCGCCTCTTATTCTCATGACGAGCGTCACCTCATACACCATCAAGCTAAGAACTATCTCATACTCGAGGACACTTTGTATCATCGAGGTGTAGATTGCATACTTCGTCGGTGCCTCACTCATGAAGAAGCAGAAATTGTGCTTAACAATTTCCACACTAGAGCATGTGGTGGTCATTTGTCTGGGTTGGCAACAACCCAAAAGATTTTACAAGCTGGTTACTTATGGCTGACAGTAATCAAAGATTGTATTGAATCAGTCAAGAAGTGCCACCCGTGTCAAATATTCTCATGGAAGATGAGGGCACACCACACTCCCATGTTTCCCGTCATCACCATTGGCCCCTTCACTAAGTCGGGGATTTATTACACTACCTACAACCCCCCTTGAGCAAGGGGGCACTATTATATCATCATAGTTGTAGACTACTTCACGAAGTGGGTTGAATCTATGCCAACATTCAAAGATGTTGGAGAGACTGCAACTCTCTTTTTGTTCAACCAGATAATAGCAAGGTTCAGCGTCCCGAGAGAGATTGTAAGTGACCATGGCAGCCACTTTCAAAAAACAATGATGACCGAGTTAACATCAAAACTTGGGTTGAGGCAAGAACATTCGTCACCTTACTACCCACAAGAGAATGGTCAGGTGGAAGCTGTCAATAAATCTCTTAAAACCATCCTACAATGAACGATCAATTTGGCCAAGTCAAAATGGAATTTGATGTTATACTCAACATTATGGGCTTACCGAACATTTGTTAAGACTAAAACTGGTTTCTCACCTTTTCAACTCGTTTATGAGCTGGAAGCAGTCTTACCTATAGAATGCCAGATCCCATCTCTAAAGTTGTCAGTACAGTTATTGCCAGACACTTCACCACTTGAAGAACGTTTATTATACCTCGAGCAACTCAATGAATAGCGCCATGATGCGACCTTTGCCAATGAGCCTCACAAACAAAAAGTCAAGTGTCAGTATGATCAGTCCATTCATCCTCGGATTTTCTATGAAGGCGACCTTGTCCTGGTCTATGACCAAGATAAGGAATCCTTGGGGGCAGGCAGATTCAAACCCATGTGGTTCAGACCTTTCATCGTAAAAGAGGTTCTAAAAAAGGATGCTTATCATCTGGTAGACTTTGAGGGAAATTCTTTGGCAGAGTCTCGAAATGGGCTCTACCTAAAGAAGTATTACTCATAGGTAGGTCACCTTGGGTAACTTTTTGTAACATATGTATAGTTCATATACATCTGCATTTTTTAGTTTTTGTCTTTTGGTTTTGGACACGTGTGGTTTTTAATGTCATATTTTTCACTGTGGCAGATGTCAAGTGAATCAGAGGTGTTCGTTGGGTTTGTGGATGGCGCTAGTTGACACACTTAGAGGCTTGCTTCTGTGACTTGGGTGATTTTCACACCTCAAGTCCATCTATTATCTTCAAGAGGTATCTGTTTAGGTGATACCAAAAACAATGTTGCCAAATACAATGCAGTTTTAGATTTGCTTCGTGATGCTTTGTCGCAGGGTATCTCTCACCTCCGGGCATATTTAGATGCCCAATTGGTTGTGTCTCATTTAAATGGAGTTTCCTTCGTTTATGATCCTACTTTACACCAATGGTTCCTTAGGGTACGTCTCCTAGAATAAAGCTTTGATTACATTACGTATATCCATGTTCCTATGAGATTGAATCAAGTTACAGATGCCCTAGCTAATCATGTATTAGATTGGCATATTGCACACATATAAAGAAAAGTACACAAACACACACACATGTAAATACATTTGTAAAATAGATGTAGTCCATGAACACATAAAAAAACATAAAAATCCATATAAGATAAAACATATCAGTGTACATGTACATGGGTGGATGCAAGCACATCAAAAATACGTCCAGTAAATATTCACAGGGCTTATGCCCTCAAAAAATATACAATTAGTGCCCTCAGCATGTAAGAATTATAGCCTAACAATGGATGGGTCCTGTTGGCCCTGTTATAATGGTCAACGATGTTTTTTGAACGCTGAAAAAGATGGACCCACGTCCATGGTACCCCCACTACATGAGGCTGCATAGATGGTGGTAGATCCCCGATCTCCTCCATGGGGATAGTGCGAGTGAGCGAGGTAAAGTTTCGGTCTACTCGTCTCAACACTCTCTCAGTCTCACTGGCTGGAGGTCCTCCTGCTGCTACTAGTCCATCATCTGTGGCTAGTGTGGCCTTTGGTCAAGGATGTCGCATGTTTCTCATATAGTCTGGTGGTCGAACTGGCCCCACATCCACACATAACAGATACATATCTGTCAAATACTCTGGTATATAAAAAAAATGATATATATGAAAACACCATAAAAAATTAAATAAATTTAAAGAGGAAAAACAAACTTACCCATCTCTCCTCTCTCCTCGATGGGAGGTACTGGTATCTTAGGATCTCTAGAGAAGTCAATCTCGGCATAGGGGTAATCCTCTATGACCAGGATCTATCACACCCACCAAGCAAAAAACTTGTCGTCAAAGACCTCAATGGTCCTTCCCCCCCACTGTCACAGCAACAATGCCACCCATCTGCATAACGCAGGGCTAGAGGCTTGGTTCCCTTGTATCACCTCTCTAGGACTGAAACTAGGCACTCTCGAAGAAGAAGAAAGCACAAAGAATCATCCCAAATCTGAAGTTCCTCTGACTCCGCATTCAGCACTCTGTGATATGCCTCTTCATATAATCCAGTAATGTGGTACTCCAGTCAAAAAACTATGCATTTAAGCACTAAACTACATAATTCATGTGCGCACGGGAAGCCTAATGCAAAGATGCAGACCCAGTAATCCATCCAATAAGAAACACTATCACTTTCAATGATAGGTTTGAAATCTTTCTTATTGGCACCTGTGAGCTCGTCCTGTCTGTGTCGGCTTCACAATGGAGTCCAATCAACTACAATATGTTGTGAGGCCTGGAGGGAAAATTATGAAAATTGACTCGTTCCATTCTCCTGGAGAGGCCAGTCATAAAGTATATATCCACTGTCATTGGAACCAGCGACTGCCCCTCTAGCATAAAGGCCTCTACGTCGGGATGCCAATAATCAACCAAGGCATTCAGTAGCCTAGTTTGTGCCCACATAAAAGGACAATGGAAAAACTTTAAAAAACCACATTGAAATAATGCAGTAAGAGCACCAGGGTCCTCATCGACCAACACATCAATATCCCTGTTCTCTCTTTCTCTCCAGTGAACATACATCCTACAAATAGACAAAGTTCAGGAGGGTCAACTCTTGTTCTTTTTTTTTTACACTAAATGGAAGCTCTACACGGGTTGTAGTGCTCACAATCATCTGTACACTCTAGCTGTCATAAGGCAGACCGCTTGTACACTCGGGCTATCATAGGACAACCCATGTGGACGTAGGGCCAACCTTTTAAAGGTCGACGCCCCTCCAAACAATGAAATTAAATGCATAAAGAAATAATTAAATTGCAAGACGAGGTAGTAAGTACTTACTTGGTCCAATCGAAAGCTCGTTCTGTCCACTGAATCTCCCGGAATCAACCCTCTTGACGAAGGGGTGTTTTTGGATCCACAGTCAATTTTACAGTTAACAATGGTGATAATGAGCTGCTAGCTTCTATTTATAGACTTTTTGGCCTCTTTTTGTCATTTTTTAGACCCTTTGTCATTTTTTCTAAACTAAAAATCATTTAGTATGGTTCAGGAGTTTTCTTTGGATTGTCATGAGAAGTGTTACTTTGGGTATTGGGAAACTTTTTGGAGATTTGGGTCGTTTTGAAGGTCCTTTGGTAAGAAGTAATTTTTCCAACTCATTGCATTTAAGTTAGGATTCCACCTCCACTTCCTGCATCTGGTTGTCTTTTTCTCTTTTCCATAGAGTCAATCCCATCGAGTTGTGACACGGAACCATCATTACTGATTTAGAAGTGTCGTAATTTAGTGGTACAACTTACCTTAACATGGATGCCCTAGGTAGATTCTGGTTGCATTTTGGTGTCCATAGCGTCACTAACGACTATAGGCTCATGAGTCCTTATTAGTTTTTCCTGATTACGAGTTTGAGCCTCATTTTCATGATTCCTTATCACTCTTGACCTCACCCTCGGGACTCCTAAAACATAACGGGTATTCTTTTAAGCCCTTTTCAGACCCTCTAAGCATGAAAAGATTTCTGAGCGATCTTGTTGAAATTCACGCTCACTAAACTAAAATTTGAAGTCACGTCCATCTGGTGGTAATTTACCCCTTTTTCGGTCTGTATGGTCAACTGTACAAACAAAGGTACACTCTAGGAGCCTCGGTTCTCTAGAAGATTATTCTCAGGTATAGTTTTAATAATTTTTGGGCCTAAGGGACTAAATCTACGAAAAAGATACCCCCATAGAGTCCATAGCTAAGCTCTTTTCAAACTCCCTAAAATTGAAAATATTGTCGAGTGGCCTCATTCTTTCACACTTGTTAAAATGGTCTAGAAGAACATTCCTGACGGAGTCCACAGTTAAGATTTTTCCAGACTCCTTAAAAATGAAAACATTGTCGAGTGATCTTGTCTTTATCACACTCATTAAAATGGTTTTGAATAGATGTTTTTTCGATGCTAATTTATCCCTTTTTCGAACCGACTAGACTACCTTTGAAAAAGGTACCCCAGTGAAGTCTCATTTTACATTTTTCAGACTCTCTGAAAATGAAAAAAACGTCGAGCTTACCTTCTCTGGGCTTGTTAAACTTACATCAAAGGATGTTATCATTGTGTCTCATTAACCACATTTGCATTACTGCATCATTGGCCTAATGTCGGCTCCATGTTGCTCTCAACTGAACCATCTGAAGCATGCCTTATAACGCAAGCCTTGTAGCACTTTGGCTTTGCGTCTTGACACCTTGACCCCTAGAGGGATTTTTCCAAGTTTCCTTGCTTTGAACATCAGTCTTGTCCTTATGCCTATAAATAGTATGTTTGCGACACTCGTTCCTCCTTTGTAACATAGCATTCTTTTATTCTTTTTCCAAAATTATCGAAAAAGACAAAAAAATCAAATATACCCCAAAAAGAGGAAGGGAAAAGTATTTTATTTTTATTGGTAGCACAATGAGTTGCCCTTGGACAAAGCACATCCTTCCATTTGTTCGCCAATATTTTGGATTCAATATGACCTTAGGAAGTTTTTCTCGCTACATAGAGTTGTGTCCTCCTCCATTTGGTTATTCTTCCAAACAAGTGGAGAGTTTGTGCTGCCTCCTGCATCGTGAACTTTTGTCAATGCCATGCTTCTTGAGTCTCATCATTTGTCATGATATTGTCCAAGGGAAGTTTTTACCAAGCTTGAGTCAGCCCCTCTACAATTTGTCTCTTGCCCTCATGCCCAACCATCCCAAAATTCCAATCAATTCTTTGTTTGAAATCAATGAATCTTTCAGTCTGATCATCAAGATCCTCTAGTCCATGCCTAATGAGCCGTCAAAGACCTCTGGGTAGTGAAGTCGTACACTCATATTACACTCCTACCCAAGTTTTGAATATTTTGAAGTTGTTTCTCAAGCTCTGAAGACCTCATCTCCAGCCATCATGCCTTATCAACTTCTAGAATATGGATACTATACATGTATATATTTTTTATTTCGAGATGTAGATCCATTGTCTATTGCTCGCGGCTACACTTTATATAGTTATATGACATGGATCTATAGTGTATTTGATTGGAAGCCATGATTTTATTTCATCCCGAGCATGGGTATGCCCTCCTTGGTTAGACAATTGTTATTTTGTAGATGGCACCTCCCGAATTCTGGTCCCTGGGCTCACTGGTTTGGTACGTTGATGAAGATTGATAATGTATTTCGGCCATCAGATGCTCTTCTAACCTCACATATTAGGGGGCATCTATTATAACCCTAATTTACACCAGACATGCTTACATGGCATCAGGCCATCTCATATTCCTTCTTTTCCAAGCCACTTTTGAACAACTCTTCTTAAAAACTCCCTTTTTATATGCAAACGTGCCCTGCTTCACTACATCCTACATGTACACTCTAGCTGACCCACTACAACATGCGTGTACATGCTAGCTGACTCACTACAGCCTGCGTGTACCTACAAAAGCATGAAAATGGAAATTTGTTGACGGAACACACCGTTTTGGGTAAGTTAACTAAACCTTTCGACCATGCATAGCCGGTCACTCGACCAAATAACTAGCCCTTTCTAGCCTATAAAAGAAGGGGTAGGGGTCCCATTTGAAAGGAGGAAAATCATAGCAAAGAAACTATACCTGATTTAGTACTCCCCTTGCCCCAACCTTTTGAAACTATCGTGTGAAGAGAAGCATATACAGAAGCAGTTGGAGCACAGTTTAAGAGGAGCCCAGGACTAGATTCGAGGAGCATTGGTCGATCTCACTATTGTAAGGTTACTCTTGTGAGATTAATAAAAGAAGTACTTTTCTTGTCCTGCCATATGAGATTGTCAATATTTAAATTTGATTATATTTTGATAGAATCTCTAACCCGTTAGTTTATATATCATATACATGTGGAGTTCTTTGTTTGTCTTTTATGAATGTAGGTCAGCGTTGGGAGGAGAGTTGCAGTCAAGGAGCGACCAAACGTTAAAGGGATCGACATAAAACACGAAAACTAAGGTACAATAACTTGATCTCTTTAACCTTGTATTTGCATATGAATAATGGGGTTTATGATTGGGATGTTGGTAAGAAGTAGGAGAATTTAGGTCATTTCTGCATGCATGATAAAATCCTTAATGCTAGTCCGTAGGAGGGATTTCCCACCCACAACAAACCCGCGTACACATAGGGTCAACCTCTTTAAAGGTCAGCGCCCCCCAAAAAAACAAAAAGAATTGCAAAAAGGAAGAATGGAAATGTAGGAGGGTCTAGTTTGTACTTACTTTGTCCAAGCGGAACTTCGTTTCGTCCACTAAAGCTCCTGGAATAAACTCTTTTGACAAAAGGGTGTTTTTGAATTTTTGGTCCATTCTCAATTTACAATGGTGATAATGAGCTGCCAACTTCTATTTATAGACTTTTTGGCCCCTTTTGTCATTTTTTGGACCCCTTTGTCATTTTTTCTGGCCTGAAAATCATTTAGTATGGTTCATGAGTTTCTTATGGAATTTTATGATAAGTGTTACTTTGGGTATTTGAAAATTTTTTGGAGAGTTGGGTCATTTTAAAGGTCCCTTGGTAAAAAAGTCGTTTTTCCAACTTTTTTCATATAGGTTAGGATTCCACCTCCACTTTTTGCATCTCGTTGTATTTTTCACTTTTCCATAGGATCGACCCCATCGGATTGCGACACGAAACAGTCATTGTTTCTTTAGAAGTGTCGCAATTTAGTGGTAGGGCCTACCTTTACATGGATGCCCTAGTTAGATCCTCTTTTCTTTTGATGTCCATGTCGTCTTTAACGACTATAGGCTTGGGAGTCCTTGTTAGTATTGTACTGATTACGAGTTTGAGCCTCATTTGCATGACTCGTCATCACTCTTGACCTCACCTTCAGGACTCTGAAACAAAGATGGGTCTTCTTTTAAGCTCTTTTCAAAGCCTCTAAACATGAAAAGATTTTCGAGTGATCTTGTTTCCCTTCTCGCTTGCCAAACTAAAATTTGAAGGAACATCTGTCTGGTGGTGGTTTACCCCTTTTTCGGTCCGGACGGTCATTTGTATGAACAAAGGTATACTCTAGAAGCTTCGGTTTGCTAGAAGAGTATTCTGAGGTATAATTTTAACCCTTTTTCGGGTCGGAGGGACTAAATTTACGAAAGAGATACCCCCACGGAGTCCATAGTTAAGCTCTTTTCAGACTCCCTAAAATTGAAAAGATGGTCGAGTGACCTTGTTTCTTCACACTCGTTAAATTGGTCCAGAAGAACACCTTATACAGAGTCCATAGTTAAGCTCTTTTCAGACTCCTTAAATATGAAAATATTGTCGAGTGATATTGTCTTTGTCACACTCGTTAAAATGGTTTTGAATGGATGTATTTTCAGTGCTAGTTTACCCCTTTTTCGAATTGAATAGACTACCTTCAAAAAAGGTACCCCAGTGGAGTCTCCTTTTACGCTTTTTTAGACTCCTTCAAAATGAAAAAACGTCGAGCTTACCTTCTCTGGGATCATTAAAATTACATCGAAGGACATTATCATTGTGTCTTGTTAATCGCAT
This sequence comes from Picea engelmannii, assembly GCA_009831015.1. Lineage (NCBI taxonomy): Eukaryota > Viridiplantae > Streptophyta > Pinopsida > Pinales > Pinaceae > Picea > Picea engelmannii. The sequence goes on from ML799792.1 coordinate 61,789, forward strand.
TTTCATTTGTGCGTTTTTGGCCTAATGTTGGCTCCATTTTTCTCTCAATTGAACCATCTAAAGCATGCCTTAAATGAAATCCTTGTAGCACTTTTCCTTTGTGTCTTGACACCTTTACCCATGGAGGAATTTTCCCGAGTGTCCTTTTCCTGCACATGTCTCCTTACTCTAAGCATCAATGTGTTCTTTGCACTTGGAGCTAGTATGTTTGCGACACTTGTTCCTCCTTTGTAACGTAGCATTCTTTTAATATTTTTCAAGATTTCCAAAATTATTGAAAAAGACAAAAAAATCAAATATACCCCAAAAAGAGGAAGGGAAAGGTATTTTATTTTTGTTGGCAGCACAATGAGTTTCCCTTGGACAAAGCACATCCTTCCGTTTGTTCATCAAGATCTGGGATTTAATATGACCTTAGGAAGTTGTTCTCGCTACATAGAGTTGTGTCCTCCTCCATTTGGTTATCCTTCCAAACATATGGAGAGTTTGTGTTGCCTCTTGCATCGTGGACTTATGTCAATGCCATGTTGTCTGAGTCTCATCATTTGTGGTGATTTTTTCCAAGGGAAATTTTACTAAATATGAGTCGGCCCTTCTATAGTTTGTCTCTTGTCATCATGCCTGACCATCCTAAAAATCCAATCAAATCCTTGTTCAAAATCAATGAAGTTATCTGCCTGATTATCAAGATCCTCTTGTCTATTCCCGAAGAGTCATCAAAGACCTCTAGATAGTGAAGTTGTACACTAATATTACACTCCTACCCGAGTTTTGAAGATCTTGAAGTTATTTCTCGAGCTCTGAAGGCCTCGTCTCCAGCCATCAGGAATCATTGGATTTTATGAAGACGGATACTCTACATGTATATCTTTTGATTTTGAGATGTATATCCATTGTGTATTGCTTGTAGCTAAACTTTATATAGTTATATGACATGGATCTGCAGTGTATTTGATTGGCAGCCATGGTTTTATTTTATCCCAAGCATGGGTATGCCCACCTCGGTGAGACAAATTTTTATTTTTGCATATGGCACTTCCCGAACTCTGGTCCCTGGGCTCACTCACTTCGTATGTTTGTGAATATTTTTAATGTATTTAGACCATCAGATTCTCTTCTGACCTCACACATTAGGGGGCATCTGTTATAACCCTAAATTTCACCTTATATCCATACCTAGCATCAGGCCATCTTACTTGTTATTTTTTCCAAGCCCTCATTGATAAACTCTTCTAAAAACCTTTCTTTTGAATATGTATGCACCCTGCACCACTACTAGCTACGTACATATGCTATTTGCACCATTACAGCCCGTGTGTACTCACAAAAATGTGCGAAAAAATAAATGCAAAGGGATACGGGCGTTTGGGATGTTACCTAACCATTTTACCACCCATAGCCAGTCACCCAACCGTTACTATCTCTTTTGGACTATAAAAGAAGGGGTTGGGGTCCCATTCCAAGGGGGGAGAACGAGAGCAAAGAAACTCTACCCATTTCAGTATTCCCCCTTTTGCCCCAATATTTTGCAGCCACATTGTGAGTTTGAGCCAGAATTCCTTTTTCCTCCATTGCAAACCCTTGCCATTCCCCTAGAAAGGACTGAAGAGGATAAGGATACGTTGAAGCAATTGGTGCATGGTGAAGAGGAGCCCAAGACTGAGTTTGAGGAGTAGTTGTCGGTCTCATATTGTAAGTGACTTTTGTGAGATTAATATAAAGAAACACTTTTTCCATCCCGCCAAATGATGTCTTCAATCTTTATGATTTATTTACATTTTGGTTATGATATCTAACTATTACACATTAAAATTACTCATTACAATGATGACCTATTGTCATCATTACTAATGTCACAAGTGTCGCTTTTTGGCTGCAAGTGTCACAGATATAATACTGTCATATTGCCTATGTCTCATCGACATTATCAAGAACACTTTAAAATACACCTCTAAAGATTGGTTTTGAAGAGGAGAAATCATTTGACAAATAGTACAAGTCTTTTTCCATGGAGAAAACCACTCAAAAACCATTTTTGGAAGACAACACTCCCCTATACACTGTCAGGAAGTGCCAACATTCTGTACCCTCTTTTGGGGGAGCGTTGCAACACTCTGTGCCCCCTTTTGAGGGAGTGTTGGACTTTTTGAGAGAATTTTGGATAGTTGAGGGAAATCAAGAAATAATCCCTTTCATATATAGAGTTTGTCAAATTCGGATCTGAGGTCAAGCCTCGATCTTAGGGAATATCCACAACTGAAGGAGAAGGATCCTCAACCTATCCCAAGAATATCTTAAGTGGTTAGGCCTCTCCAAGCCTATATAAGGAGGCCTCCTCATGGTGAAAGGGGGAGACATTGAAGGCATCAAACTTTTGATCTCATAAGGGAGATATCATTGAAGCATAATCACCTTGTGTGTGGATTACTTGAGCAAAGGGTTGGACAAGGAGAGTTGGGAGAAGTTTCTCCACCTTTATCAAAGGGTTGTAAGTATTCTCTATTGTTCTTATTAATATACATATATGATTGGCCTGTTTCTTTCAAGGTTGTGTCTATTCTACATGAACTTGTCTCTAGTAGATGGATCTAGTTTTAAGCTAATCTTAGTGGAATAGGAAGCTTGTTCTGTCTTCGTTTGATTTGCAAGACCTGTCAAGGAGATGGAGGATCAAAGCTCAAACTCAGACTGTGTGAGGAAAAACATCATTTAAAAGGTACACATCTCTTCCTTTTCTTTATACATTAGTTTATCTAGGTGTAAAAGTATGTCAGTGACCAATGTTAGCACTCTTTCTGTCTTGGTATTAGGAGTCTAGAGCCCAAGAGGGAATCCACCTGTCTGTAGGGAGATTTCTCTGTAACAGAAATTGGTAACTCCACTGGGAAATTGAAGCTTTCAATTTTGATTTCTTCCCTAGATCTTGTTTTAGTATTTGCTCATTTTCGATTCACTAGTTGGTGATGAAATCCAACGTCGCGATGATGAGACAAGAAGGGGTTGGGTGAGGGTGGAAAAGTTCCGTTGATGACCTGCTTAACGGACTTACACCCTGGTGCAAGATCTCACACACAATTGTTGGTATACCCTCCAAGGAGTCCAAGTGAGTCTGGACAACGTCGATTCCAGGTACCATGAAGACTTACCCCTTCACAGTCACCTTATGTAAGACCCTAAGAAGATAGGCTACTAAGGTTACCACCAACAACAATGATACCTGGGGGAGCAGTCGACAGTCTGATCCACATGCAAAGGAAGGGTATCTAGCCCAAAATCAGCTTGAGAGGATTCCACTCATCATTGTGGGTATACCTTCAAGTGACCCCCATAATACGTGCAATCTCTACACTGATATCAACAAAGCAGGGCGAGTAACTCTGTCAATCTCGATGCGACCTCAGGTTTCACCTTTATGTGAGAAGGGCTTCCCGGGACAAAATGCTGCAAATGGAATTTGACACTCCTTATCACAGGATGCTATTGTGTGTTTTGTGCTTTGGAGAGTGTGTCTCACTGCCTATTCCAAAGCTCTAGCCTAGCTAATGTTGGTGTAAAAGAGCCACATAAAAAATTACTAGTTGAATTTTAAAGTTGTGCAATATTATTAAAGGTTGTTGTTACACAAAAAAGGAGGTGGAAATGAAACCGATGTTGTGTGAGACTCTAACCCAACAATGCGTAAATAAGGATGAATGATACAAATTTTTTGTTCGATGAATCCTATTTACAGGAGGGAAAGAGGAGTTTTCTGGAAAAATGTGAACTACGATGTATGATCTTCTCTGAAATGTAATATCATTCATGAATAATGAAAATTCCATATTTTTTGTCTTTCAATACTTGAATGCCAATATTTTTCAAATACAAGGGTGCTTAAAAAAGAAAATGTCTTTAATTTTTTATTAGAAACCAAACAACAGGGATGGAACTAAGAAAAAACAAGCAACCAACGAAAAAGAAATACACAACAAACACCCAAATCGTTCTTTCAATGAAGATAAAAATACCAAACTGACAAGACCAGTCTCTTCAAATGCACATGGGTATACATTTTCCAAGTAATAATAAATCAAAAAGGAAAATTAATCTTAAATTTTAATCCAATCAAAGGCTCCTGACCAAACAAGGACTCGGATCTGAGAATCGAAGATTATACCCTTGTTAAGAAAAGGTCAAGAGGTAAAAATCTAGAACAAATGATCAAGAAGAGATTTTGATTTCCGAAAACTAATCATTCACGAGATTTGAAGTCAAGAAACATTCAATCACTAGCTAGAGAAGTTCTTCCTAGACACACAAACAAATTTGGGAATCTGAGGACACAAAAGACTTAATCCAAAATTTTCAAAAGTGAGTTCACAGGCTGGCAGTGGGGTACAGTGAGAGAATTAAGGATTCTCATAGGCTAGACACAGGCAAACTGGGAGAAGTTCGCACTGAACTGAACACCAGGGTGAGAACTTTAGTGATTCTCACAGGCTACAGAAGGGTGCAGTAAGGTTTGTAATCAAGCAAATTTTGGAAAAAAGTCAAAACTTCTGAGGGAACTTCTAGATCCAAGGAGTCTGTAAGGGTCTCCTCAAGACTCGGAGATTGATTGGGAGTGAAAAATAGTAGGTTAAGAGAAAATGGCTAAGAAAAAACCACTAAAATGGGTTGCGTTCCTCAGTGGAGTCGCCAATTTTGTTATCGGATAAATCGGTAGGTGCAGACACTAACAGATCTCCCTAGATCCACCTAGATCTATAACAAAACAAGATAGGACATGAATCTTTCCCTAAGTTGTAGTTATTGAATCTACTAATAAGAAGGAATAAGTGACATACCTTTATATCGCTTCCTTAGGTCTCTATTGTTCCCGCTTTGCTCCGATGCTCTTGTGAAATCAACATCCATCTGGTGGGATTTTAGCCCTATGGAGGTCTGAACTAATCATCTCCCCATACATACCCGTCCATTGGGTGTGGCCCTACATCATCAAAAAGTACGCCCTCCATGGGCTCATAAGTCATAGGGATCATAGCAATGTCAATCACATCTAATCATCAAGTTATTTAAACATGTGCATGAAACCCCCTTTACCCGGACAACTTCTCAAAGACAATATCCTATTCTACAAGCCAAGTTTGGAGGGGAAGCTAAGACGTCCTATTGGGATAATGCTCATTGGATGTGGGATGTTCTCGGGTGAATTCAAATCGAGGCCATGTAAGTGGATGAGGTGGTAGGGGATGTTTGGGCAATGGGTGCAATGATAAAGGGAAATGTATGTCTTGCCTGTGGGTGCCTCTGAAGAGGGTGAGTTGCACCTTGTCATGGATGCTAATGTTTCCAAGCCCATTCATGCCTTTTATCTTTTATTCTTATTCCTTTTTATTTCAAGATGCAAGTTAGGGGACACTGTCGTGGCGTGGTGACTGGTGGTGACAATGTTACCCACAATCATTTCATGGAAATGAGAAGGTTGGATCCTGATTAGACCCCCTTTTTCTTGGTTATGCGACTAAGAGCCACTACCCTGTCATGGTGACCAGCTAAATGGTAGTGGCATACCGCTATATGCCCATGGACCTATTAGGCTGTCTCATGATGAGACCCACTATCCTTCGACGAAGTCTTGATTTATTATTTTTATGGGTCCCTCTGTTCCTTGCTGAGAAGTCTTTTATTTCTTTCTCGGGGATCCCTAGGCGAAGCATCTCAATGTTTCATTCTTTTGGATTTTATCTTTCTTCGACTACTTTTACCCCCTGGGACTTTAGCCCCTTCTTCCCACAAGGTAAGGTACAACCCTTTGATAATTTGGCCAACCAATGCATGGACCAGTGTATGGGATGGATGAGTAGGAAAAAGATGAAAAGTGGTAAGTATGGTGGGAACGAGCGATGACCTTTCATGAATTCCCCCCAATGGAAACTCAAACCCCGTGGGAACCAACTTACTAGGGCATCCTACCACTCCCCCTAGGTGTGGTCAAGTGGAAAGGCATAAGCTCCAAGCATACGTTAGAAGTAAAATAATTAAATACACATATTCAAATGTTTTGAGAACTAGAGTGACACATACCATGATTCCCAGACTCATTACCTCATGGAGAAAGACCCATTTCTGCTACAGGGCCAGGTCGATGTGATGGATGTTGTTGTTGCTGACAAAGTTGAGGCAATGAATAAGAAAAGGATGGGCCCTTCAGGGCCATGCTCAAGTCTATCTGGCTCTCGGCACTCCATGTCTAGGAACTATGGGCCTCGAGATATAATCTCCTTATTTATCCCTAGTCTAGGGGATAACAAACCATAATCTAGAAGATCAAAATTATCTATCTATTTTGCCAAGTGTAAAGAAAAAATAAGCATTGCTAAGATAAGAAAAAAATCTCACGAGCTCCATAGTGAAACTGGGCATTGGTTAATTCCTAAAATGTCATTGGATGAAAGACTGTGTTACCTTTGTGACACTAAGAAGGTTGAAGATGAAAATCACTTTCTTTTAGATTGTCCATCCTATACCCATATTAGATCTCATTTTCAAAATATTTGTCACACTACCAACCTTCCTAACCTCTTAACTCAACAAAATATGGTGATCTTGGAAAGCTTCTCTTAATGCTTTTCGAGCACAGAAACAAAATTCTAAAGAATCACAAGTAATCACTTACCCTCTTAAGGTATGGTAGACCAATTCGGCCTTAGTGGATGTTAATCATCATCATCATCATATATAATTTAAACTTTTATTATTATTTTTTTATTTTTTGTTATATATTTAAAATTTAAAATTTTATTAATTATTTTAGTTTTTTTTTTTAATGTTATATTTTTTAAAAATATTGTGTTTTAGTTAGATTTTTTTTAATTTGTTTGTCTATTTTAATTTTAATTTTTAGATTGTTTTTTATGGTTTTTTTTTTCTAGTTTTAGTGTTTTAAATT
>ML799792.1:76970-99084 GCA_009831015.1 Picea engelmannii
GAGAGAGAGAGAGAGAGAGAGAGAGAGAGAGAGAGAGAGAGAACACTATTATAAATTTTGAAAAAATACCCCGCTCTAGAACAATGTGTTCTCTACAAGTTTACGATATTTTTAAGGAAATTCCATCCTTTAGTACTAACACATGTTCTCTACAATTCTACATTTTTTTACGGAAATTTCATCGTTAAGGTACTCAACACATGCACTAACGTAATGCACGAACAAAAAATGAATGAATGAAAACATGTGTATTAAATTTTACTTGAAAAATAACATACCATTATTAGAAATTGAATTTCACATAGTTATACACAAATTCTATAAAAAATAATTGGGGGGAGAGTGAGATATGGGGATGTGGAGAGAGAGAGAGAACACTATTATAAATTTTGAAAAAATACCCCACTCTAGAACAATGTGTTCTCTACAAGTTTATGATATTTTAAGGAAATTCCATCCTTTAGTACTAACACATGTTCTCTACAATTCTACATTTTTTTAAAGAAATTTCATCGTTAAGGTACTCAACACATGCACTAACGTAATGAAAAAACAAAAATTTCATGAATGAAAACATGTGTATTAAATTTTACTTGACAAATAACATACCACTATTAGAAATTGAATTTCACATAGTTATACACAAATTCTATAAAAAAAAATTATATATTTTGAAAGCTAATTAACACTAACATAAACAAAATCAAATTTCACATAGTTATATGCAAATTCTATAAAAAAATATTATATTTTGAAAGCTAATTCAATTTCCTATGTTTCATCTTTTTATACCATATTCAAATTCATTGTAAAAGTATATTGAATAATCCTTTCGAGTTAAAAGATTGTTGTTTTTCCATATTTGCATAGACCATAACTAACTTGCACTCATCCCAATACAATATAATCTTTAATTTTAATAATTTTTTAATAAATTAAATAAAAATATATTAACATCATAATTATCATAAATCCAACTCATTATATATATTAATATAGATATAAAAAATATAAAAAGTGCAATTTGTTATCTATATATTTGTGTATAAATATATATATTTTATATTTTATAAATATATTAATATACATGCATAAGATTTATATACTTATTTCTTTATCTATTTGTATGATTTGTAAATGATATATTTTTATATGATTGTGTCTTTATTGTAACATCCCACTCTGGCGCACTGAGAAAACTTATTCTTTGAGGACACTTGCTCGCAAGTGATCTGGACTTTTATGATGTTAAAACATTTATCCTTGATTATGATGCATTATGATAGATGACATGATGTTTTATTGCTTTGATGTAGACAGGTGCTTTGACTCAGTTTTATTGAGTGTATAGGGTTTTGGACCTTGAGGATGCAGAGCCTTCGGTGGAACCCCTTGGACTCCGGGTTGAGTCAGGGAGTGTGTTATTTGGGTTGATTTATTTATTGTGATATTTCATTGATTTGATGATATGATGTTGACATGTTCTAACACGATTTTTGATGATGCAGGCTGACGATAGCTTGCCGACCAGACTCACATATGGATTAAAGGGGCCACACACGATTTCCAGAGAGGTTGAGGGAGAGGTGTGGATAGCAGCCCTGCCATAGCCTACTAGCACTCCCGTCATGGCTCGAACTGTAGGTTAACGATTACCTAGTTAGAGAGGATCCACGATGCCGCGAGGGAAGACTGCGACAGTCGCTCACGATGAATCTAAGGGGCGCGCAATAAGGCAGGGGCCTTATTCCTTAGAGCCCTTAGTCTCCCACAAGTTCACCTGGCGAAGTGTTGACTCTAGGGGTTATAGATGTCTACCAATCAGTCAAGTTGGCGAGTGGCACCCTTGGAGCACGTGGTGCATCCTGAAGGGCACGTCACGCTAAAGAAACCCAAGTTGGCGAGTGGCACCCTTGGAGCACGTGGTGCATCCTGAAGGGCACGTCGCGCAAGAGAAACGAACTAAGCGAGTGGCACCCTTGGAGCACGTAGTGCGTTCTGAAGGGCACGTCGCGCTGATGAGGATGAAGAAACAAACCTAGATGGCCCTAAGACTTTAACGCCTTAAGAAATCCTTAAACAACTTGCCTAACCAAGTGTCTCCCGATTCAGAATTTAAGTCCTAAGTCTAAAACTTTTCTAAGGTAAAAATTTAGTCTAACCTTAAGAAAAAGACCCTAGAATAAAAATAACAATTTAAACAAAAATCCACTTAGGTAATAGTTGTGTCTTCATAAAATTCTTGGGGTAAATAAAGAGAGTAAGGATTTAATTAAACTAAGGGATTTAAAAATTTGCAAAGAAGAAATTAATTCCTAACTTGTGAAAGAACAAAAGATATTAAATAAATAATAAATGGGAAGGATTTAATAATGCAACTGTCATTTTGGGCTTTAATAAAAAGGGGAAAGAAGGGAATAATAAGAATTAGGAAACTAAGTAATGGAGTAACTTAATAAAGGAAATATGGGAACTTATGGTAAAAAGCACGATCAACATAGTAAGGAATCTGAAATTAAGAACTTGCTAATCTGAGCTAATTTAGTAACATATTTTTCTTAGGAAAGTATTTAAAACATGTAAGGGGATCTAGGAACACCTAGGAGTGATTTTAGGGGCGACTCTAGGTGGGTGAGGGAAATGAGTAAATTAATAAATTAAAGAAAATAATTACTTGAGGAAAGAGGGGGATGGACGACACTTGTGCGAACGAGATCATTCAATATTTTTATTTAAAACTTAATTAAAATGTGATTTAGGGAAAGTTGGAGGGGGGAAAAACTCTATAAAAGAAAGGGAAGATGAGGAAGAAGGGAATCAGTTGTAAGTGTAACATTAAGTTGCCGGATTTGTGACTTGATTGATTACTTGTGAGGAGTTGGGATTTTCCAGCTCGGATAGGAGTGGTAGCTCGGCCTTGCGAGGCGAGCTGGGAAGCTAGACGTACCATCTGGATAGTGTGTGGTCCCTTTGTGGCTCGGGGGGATAAGGGGGAAGCAGAGTACCCCTAGCGATTGGATGGGAGGTACCGGTGAGGTCTCGACGATCGGCAAGTGGAAGCGGCCCAAGGAGCATGGACGTCATTCGAAGTGGGCGAACAAGGTACGCCTGTTTTATAGAGTAGATTGCATTAGGATTTACGATTTCGTTCTGCATGTGTATCGGGTAATCTGGATGAAAAATATTTAACTTCCATCTGTGTTGAGTCTCATTGGATTAAATGGTTTTTCTCATTTACTTACTCCGGAGAAATGGGTGCATTTTTCATTGCTGTAAAAAGTTTTACTGTGTAAATCTAACTCTAGCCTAGTTTTTCCATTGCGTCTCCGTCTCCAATTTATCAACTCAGCCCTCGTTTTCGTATTATTTAATCCTAGCTTGTGTTCAACACCCAAATCTCGGTGAATCCACCTCGATCGTTGTAATTAATTTGAGTGCCTCGATAAATTTAACTGTACCAATGCCTGTCCATCCTTACCTAAAGGCCCGAAATTTATTTGCTTGATTCGGTAGGAATAGGGAACTCCAGCAGTCGACTTTTTCTTAGTTATTTTAGATGAGTTAACTCACCTTGATGTAGAGCTTGCAGTTGGCAATGCTAGATGGTAGCGAATTGTTTTAATTACGCATCAAATTCACATTCAATTTCTGGAGTGTTTCACAACGACTCACTGTTATTGGGGGTGATCTCTTAATTTCCTTGAACCGCGATTTCATTTGAAACCTTGGTTGCCCTTGGTTTTTGACAGCGTTGGCCCTTAATCTGCGTGTGGACATTGCCGTATTCTTTGGGGCAATGATTCATTGCTCCTGGTGGAACGAACTTCCTCGTGGACTCCCTCGATGCTCTTGAGTGTGTTGTGGCTCGTTTCCCTTGGCTCTTGGGTTGTCAGCCGGCTGCGTAAGGTATTCCTGGTGCCTGTTTAACAGTTAGTTGTTGTAGAAGCCAAGATCAAATCGTTGGTTAAGCCTATGTCTCCCTATTGTGCATAGAATACCTTTTGCATGTTTCCAATGCTTAGTTTGATGGGTTAATCCCTAAAATTTTCGTTGTCAAACAGACCACGATTTGGCTGGTTGAACCTGCAAAAATTTTGCCTGTGTGAAAAACCTTCAAGTGTTGTGTGCAGGACTCTTTCTACTTAATAAAGGCCTGAATTGTTGCACCCTTACCGCGGTGTCACCTACCCCCGCATTTTTCTGGGGCCCCGAACCTTTGTCTTCCTCCCACGAATTTCTGAATGGCATTACTGTTTCCTTTTGGTGCTGCTGCACAACGTTTCTTTTTCCCTATTAGCGTTGCACAGTGTTTCCTTTCTCCACCTATGACTACCTTACACTTAGGCGTGAGATCTTCTGCTAAGTCTGCATCCCTTTATCACAGCAGTTGCGAATTAAACCTTGTCCATAGAGTGCGGTCGTGGGTTGTATAGGGGGAAGCATGTCTGGGAATTATAGTTTTTAATTATTGGTTGGCAGTAAACCCTGAACCCTTGCCGGAGATTTCAACCTGTGACAACATCCTTTGGCCAGTAATAGAAACCCCGATTAAAGGGAATCCCCCTTTAACTGCAAACCTTCAGTATGAGGAGATTTTTTTTAACCGCACCCTGCTTAACAGGTATCCTTTATTGATTGTGTGTCTTTGGAAGAATAAAATGGGAGTAGATGACTTATCCTAGATGCTCGTATTTTTATTTTATTTATTTTTATTCCTGAGTGCCTCATTAAGGCAACCTGAGTCTGAATTCTATTGGGCGCATTACTCGGAGAGAACCCTCTTTATCTTTAATTTTATTTATTGTTAGTTAACTACAATGTATTTAAATTGAAATGATATGGTTATTTAATTGTTCATTAATTGTTATTTATTTAATTGTTATATAACTGCAATGTTGTTTAAATTGCATTATTAATTATGTTAACTGCAAAGCTTTGTAATATCAATGCAAGGATGGTAGAATGTACGGTAACATCATTGCAATTTGGTTGTTTTATTGCCATGCTTTTACAATATGAATTATGAGGAGGTAATCATGAAGGTAATGACATTGCAGTTAGTTGTTTTAATTTCCATGCTTGATAATATGAATTATGAGGATGTAATCATGAAGGTAATGACCTTGTAGTTAGTTGTTTAATTGCCATGCTTGATAATATGAATGTAACAGGACAGAATGTAATGTAAAGCAACGTGATATAATGCTAAAGATAATATAGTGTAATATTTAATGTTAATGTTATTATTGGTTTAGAGTAACAATCAATGTAAAGTGATGTTCATTGTATGTTGATGGTAATGTAATGCTAGTATTATTATTATTTCTCTAGGGTATTGATTATGGAAAGAACGTTTAATGCTAAAGCTAATGGTTGTGAAACTGTTACCATGGACTTTGTAGTCTTTCTTGGCAAAGTTACTAAAATGATTATAGATAACGCATCGGATGTAATGTATTGGTCAATTTATAGAGCTATTGTAAAATAAAACGAAATGGGTGTTATTTCATAATAGTGATGATGAAGTTAAAAATCTTTGATAGTGGATAAAATATAACGTCTTGCACTAAGTCCAAAGGTTATTATGATTTAGTGAATGGGATTGTGTAATTCATTGAAATTGCCTTGCTAATGAAATCTCATTTAATTGAATTTGCTATTATTTGGATTCGCAATTAATTGAATTTGCAATTAAGTGACTTGCGCTTCCGTAGAAGGCAGGGGTGCTCTTGTGCAATGGATGACGTGGACGCATGTTTACTTAGATTCTATTTATTTCTTGCATGCACGAAAATTAATGAATGGAATTATGGTTTTAGATGTTTACTCTTGTTTATTTAGTCATTTGAATGATGGTCTGTCTTTAATGTCGTTGAGTCTCTCTAGTGGTTGGTCATTGTCGGAGTCCTTCTGACTTGCGTCTTCCGTAGAGTCAGTGGTTGTTATTTAGTTGTTGTTGTACTTGGTTGAGATCATTATATTGTTTGGACTGCTCATGTCGGGCGAGATGTAGACACCTCCATGTTCCTCAGAACAGTCGCCAACCTTGAGACCTTAAATGGTTAAAATCGATGGGAACCTGGGCTTGAGCGTTGATTATGTGTCTTGGAGGTCCTAACCATTGCAGGGTAGGACAGGTGGGTGGTCAGTCTTACTTGTTGTCGTCTGATCGTCGTTAAACGCATGTTGTTACTGTGGTACGTCATATGTCGTCTTGCGGTGTTCGTCTTGCTTGCGTCTTGTTCGTCGTCGGGTTACTAGTTTCTGCCTGAGCAGTCGGCCAGGAGCCTATCTGACCTTCTCTCTCTCTGGAGCAGAGGACTAAGATTAAACGCCCTTCTTTCCTGTGCAGAAATAGTAAAATCTACTGTTATGGATTCTTCCTTATGTCTATGGTCGTTTAATGCTTGCAGTTGTGCACCTTATGTCTTCTTGTTGTGATCATCGTGGTTGCGTATTGTTAGTCGTCGGGTGGCGATGTAAAGTCAAGTATGTATGTTTCCCTTCTACACGTGCGCACACACTTTAAAAAAAAAAAAAACAAAGAAAATTGCACCTATTATCAGAGTTGTTGTCGTAACGAGGAGGTTCGTTACATTTATCTTGATGTATAATTTGTAAATGACATATTTTTTTCATTATATATTAGTAGGTATTTTATGTTTGCAAAGTATTCAATTAAATATATATATATATATTGTTTGTTATTTTATCAGTGATTTATGATTCAGGGGTATTTAAGCCATCAAAATCATTCGGGAATTGCACCCAGCCTAAGCCACACCAACTCTTAACATGGATGGATTTTTTGTCCCTGCAGGTTTTGAACCGGTGTCTTAACATCACACAGTGTCTTAACAACACACTATGTCACCAACTGTCCTACACCTCGAGGATAACTCAATTAAATATGTTTTAATAACATGATGTTATAAATTTATTTTAGATATCATAATTGATTAATAACTACAATATAATGTCCCCGAGGTGTAGGACAGTCGGTGACAGAGTGTGATGTTAAGGAACTCCGTGATGATAAAGTCACCGATTCGAAACCTGCAGGGACAACAAATCTAGCCACGTTAAGAGTTGATGTGGCTCAAACCGAGTGCTATCCCCAATTAATTTTGACAACTTAAATACCCCAACAAAAAAATAACTACAATATAATTTTTAATTTTAATAATTTTTTAATAAATTAAATAATAATATATTAACATCATAATAATTTAATAACTAACCTACTATATACATGAATAAAAAGATATAAAAACGATATCATAATTTTATAACCAATTTATTATATACATGAATATATATATATATATATATATATATAGAGAGAGAGAGAGAGAGAGAGAGAGAGAGAGAGAGAGAGAGAGATATAAAATTTGCTATATGTAGATATATATATTTGTGTAAATTTATATAAAATTATATGTGTATGTAATTGATTTTAAATGGTAGATATTATTATATTTTTATGAATATATTAATAATATGCATAAGATATATATGATTGTGTATAGTTTTAAGGGTTAGTTCGATTGGTCTCGATGCTATAAGATATTCTCCTTTATTTCTAACTGTATAGTATTGTTGCATTTTTGAGTTGGTGCAGGTCACTTCTACGCCTCTCCCTGGGTAGGTGTTGGTTGATTAATGTTGATGGCACGAACTGCTTGTTGGAATGTGTGGGCATGCAGATATGCCAAGACTTTTTCTCACTATCTTCTTTGGGCGTCAAAATTCTAGATTAGGGGATTCATCTTTCATATCTCTCCCTACACTCTTCCCTGGTGGCCCTTCTTTGCTTCCTCATCCACCCTAAGTTGTTGGCAACAGTTTGGTGTTGAAACGCCTAGGGTTTATTCTTTCTCGGTATATGGTTTTTTGGATCATGGTGCACAGGGTCTCGGAGTTGTGCATGCATAGGTCTCTTGGACTTTGGTTCTAGAGCAGGGCCTTGGTAGGAGGTTGAGGCTTGTGGGTCATTTTTCTCTCTTTCTTGTGTTGTATTTTTGGGGTTTCGTCCAGAGGGAGATCATTGTTGATATTAGTATGTACCTTACGGGAGGTGGTTGATGCATTGTTGGTGTAACCCTAAACTTGCATTGTATTACAAACAAAAGTTAGGTCTTTTGAATCCCACATCAAATCCCCATCCTTATGTGTGGTTGTAAATAGAGGATTTGGGATTTGGGTATGCTGAGTCCATCTTCATTTGTTCTGTAGCTTCACATAGGGTTGAAAATAGGAGCCAAGGTCTTCTTAGTCTGTTTTTCTTCATCATCTCAAAGACTACCTATCTGGCTAAAATGAGTGGGACAATATGTTGACTCCAGGATATCTATTCATTGATGTTGGTCTTGTCTCGATCAGAGATGGATTACTTTCTACACTTTAATTTTTTGTTTTCTTTCTGTTGGTCAATATAGGGGATAATATTTTTCTCTTGGTCCTTGGTTATGGGATCTATCTATGTGGACTCTTATCATTTTCTCATTAGAAACCTCGTGTTTCGAGATATTAAAGCTCTTGTTGTATGTGCCTAAGGAATGTATCTTCAGTTTTTCTTAAATAGAAGTTACAATTTTTGTGTAGGATAAAAAAAAATGTAATTTTCTATATGTAGATCTATATATTTGTGTAAATCTATATAAAATTATATGTAAAATTATATATTTATGTATGTACATGTCTTTGTATATAATCAATTTCGTAAGTTTATGTAAATTGTATATCTTTGTCACAAGGGTCAACTCAATTGATCTTGATACTAAACCATACTCTCCCTTGAAATTAGGGAAAGGGAAATCATAGTTAAACTCGAGAAACTCTCCCCAAAAGTCAAGGAAGTCACATGGGTAAACTCTCATGCTTATGTTTTAATTACTTTTATACAATTTAATTTAATTTTGGTTCTCTTTATGTAAATATATTTTTATTATGATTTATTTATTTGAAATTTATAAAAACAAATTATGGTTTTAAAATTATATTTACATGAGCAAGTATCTTATATTTGGAAAGTACTTAATTAAATATGTTTTTAATAACAAATCTTATACATTTATCTTAAATATCAATATTTATTAATAAATACAATATTAATTTTAATTAATTGTTAATAAATAAAACAACAATATATTAACATCAAAATGATCATAAATCTAACTTATTATATGAATGAATACATAGATATAAAAATATATACCTTATACTTATAATTATGATAAGTGCATTTTTCTAAGGTATATAGGGAAGGTTTTAATAGAATATTAATTTTTGAAAATGATACAATGATTTTATTAGCAAATAAAAAAGTTCAATTAATTTAATTATTAATATGAATTTCACTTGGATCGGGTGATAGGCAGGCACGTTGCGTTAAACAAAGCGCCTCGGGACCTGCCCTTACATGGCACCCTGACAACCGACAATGTCCACCTGAATCCTCGACCATTTTCATCTCAACATAATTCATGATATTTCGTCTTCAATACCTAGTATGCAAGAATACTCACCTCATGTTTCCTTTGTTTGCTCCATCCGGGTTCAACTCTTTTGGAATCCTCTGTACTCAATGCTTGTAATGGTGTCGCGTGACACTGGCTCATATCTCTCGTGGACATATTCACCCCAAGCTGACTATATCTATATCTCTCCTCGTTTCCCAGCATGCTTCTCGTCCCCTGTATACCTTCGCAATCATCCTCCCTCATCCCTTGGTCTGCACTCTACCACCTTTCTTATTTCTCTCCATCCCTTCATTGCTACCACTCTCATACTCATGCCTTACCCCTGCCCTCACAGTCCTTCAATGCCTTGTAGTTCTTAGTTCTAACACATACATAGACATATAGGTGGTTTTTTAGCTCATTAGTCCCAAGCCACTACTTAACAAGTGACATAAACTTATGAATCTCACACCCCACTCAAGATTCAAACTGAATTGGACCTAGTAGAAGCGGATGCATGAGTTCTTTGGAACTTCATTGAAAACGAAGTTGTGGACGTGAATAATGGCTCATGGGTTCCTAATATGAGCTCTTATCAAGCCAAAACCACCCTCTACTTGAAGCTAGTGGACCTGTACTGGATTCTCAAGATTCTCATGGGAAAATTCCTTGTGGAAAGGAACAAAGATCGCCAAGAAAGTTTCATGTAGTTGGATGACGTCCAAAGGAAACTAAAGGAAATGGACCACAATATCAATGTGATTGCATGAAAAGACATCGAGATGGAAGGTGTCAACATGGATCTTCCTCGACAACAAGAGCCTCCTCCTGTAGGGTTTACCGGTCTGCCAACTTGATTTCTCATGTTCTTTTTACTAGTTTTTCATTTATCAGTCTCAGGGGTTTGGAGACATTTTCCTCACCTCTTGCTAGTTATCATGATGAATCTAGACATCCTCCAGACCTCTATTGCACTAGCTTTGTTTTTAGACTTTGCAATTTACTATTTTTTCAACTTTAAAAATAAGAGGACAACACAACCTGCTCCTATGTTGCTTGTCTAGTTTCCCCATAAAAAAGTCCATATTATATAATACTTTGATATTTTGAATTCATTTAAATATGAAATTTTAAATTAAATTTTACAATAATAATTACTAATATTTAAATTTAATAACCTATTATCAAAATGATAAATTCATTTAAATATGAAATTTTAAATTAAATTTTACAATAATAATTATTAATATTTAAATTTAATAACCTATTATAAAAATGAGAGATAATTAATACGAAGAAAAATTTTCATATAATTATAATAATTATTATTAATATATAAATTTAATAAGATACTATTAAAATACAATGTTATTATTATCATATAAATTGTAAATACATGGTCTTTTTCTTCCACAATTAAAAGAATATTTTTTATTTAAAATGATTAAAAAATACATTAACATATGTTCAAAGTATTTAGAAAAAGATAAAACAAAATCTCTATCTTATAACTTAACATACTATACTAATATAGTATTATCACTTAATTAATCTTAACAAAACTTCCAAGAAAGAAATAAAAAAATATATATTTCTCATATGTCTTCGTTATTGATATATATTATAGTATTATGGCTTAATAAATCTTAACAAAACTTCAACAAAAGTACAAATTGTACTTCAATTAAATGCATTTTCTTTGTAAAAAAATAATATATTAAGATATTGATGAATTATTATAATTTATTAAAGATTATAATATTATTATAATTTTTAATTAGTATATTAATGTATTTAAGTGATAGGTATTTAGTGTAAAAAAAAATAAATCATTGTTAAGATAAGAATAAATTTCCACGAGTTTTATAGTGAAATTAGGTGTTGGTCAATTCCTAAAACGTCATGAGATGAAAGAGTGTGTCACCTTTGTGACACTAAGAAGGTTGAAGATGAAAATCACTTTCTCTTAGATTGTCCATCCTATACCCATATTAGATCTCATTTTCAAAATATTTATCACACTACCAACCTTCCTAACATCTTAACTCAACAGAAGTGTGGTGATCTTGAAAATCTTCTCTTAATGCTTTTCGAGCATATAAACAAAATTCTAAAGAATCACAAGTAATCACTTATCCTCTTAAGGTCCAATTGACCAATTCAATCTTAGTGGACGTTAATCATCATCATCAATATAATGAATTTATGTATTTTCTTTGTAAAAAATTAATATATTAAGATATTAATAAATTATTATAATTTATTAAAAATTATAATATTACTATAATTTTTAATTAGTATATTAATATATTTAAGTGATAAGTATTTAGTAGAATGAATTTATGGAATGTATTTAGTATAGTGAATTTATATTTGATATCATGATAATGATAGTTATAAGAAGTAATTATTAAAAAGTGATTTATGTATTTAACATTTATAGTATTTAAAAATTAAAGTTTAAAACACATTTCCATTGTTGATATAATGACTTATTTTTAAATATAAATTTAGAATAAAAACATTATGAAATAATAAAATTTACTAAAAATTATATTAGTGTAAAGCAATAAAAATGTTTTATAAACAAAAGTGTTACAAAATATATCATTTTATTGCAACAAAATGATAATTAAATAAGTTTTAGATTTCAACAAAATATTAAATTTTGAAAAAGGGGATAATAATTTCACAAGGATATTAAAAATTTTAAAATTTTCAATTATTAATATGAACATGATAAGATAGACAAATATTAATGCATTATCATATTTCAATAAAAAAAATTGAAATGATTTTCAATTCAACAAACACAAATTAATGATTAACACTCTTAGTGAACATAATTCTAATGACACAACATCCAAATGAAGGATCACTATACCATGAAAATTATCTAGAAATTTGAAGATCATTGTTAGTATATTCAAATGATATTCCAATCCCCATCGGATCACTGGTTCAAATCTCATGGGGACGGGTTGAGGGTGGGAGCTATTTGTGGGGGAATAAAACTGTTCCACAGGGCATCCACGCTCGACCAAGTCTCGCACAATCTTGGTGACAACATCCCACTCATGGGCAGATCGTTCTTTCATCCAACATTGGGGTTGGCCCCGACCTAGGCACAACCTAGCTGGAAAAATTGATATCTCAATCACCTTTCTAAAATATCAAATCCTAATGTAAAATCAATTCAAAATTAATATTCTTTTAAAGGAGATCAACTTAGATTTTTACATCAAATCCTATAGAAGTAAGAACTTGATGCAGGAGCATCTCAAGCGAGCCAGCACGGAGACAAAAGATAGTTGGAAAAGCGCCCAACACAAATTTTGAAAATGTCTTAAAATATTAATGAAGCCATCAAGTGGAGGCACACTTGTAAAATGTAAACAAACCTTGAGTGATCCACTCTCGTCCTTAGTAGGTAGAAGGAATTTATGATAGTTAATGCAAGTAGATGGAATTTAATGCGTAGATTAGACAGTTTAAAATGAGAGAGGAAAACAGAATATAGACACCCTCATTGTGTATTGTAACATAGAATAGAATGGATAGAAGAGATTATGCCAATTGAGAGCATAGATCATAGAAGAGAGAAAGTAGAGAGCTGTGTAGCCGAATTCCATGTACAGAAGTTCTGGATTAATACAAGAAGACCTTGATTCAGACTCATGGTGTTCAAATATTCGCTGTGTATGCATTTTTAAATTTTATGCTCATGAATGATTTACTCTTTCTGTCATGCAATTTCTTTTATGTTATGTATGAGAGATTTCTTGTTGAATGTTTGAAATCAGAGAGAGAGAGAGAGAGAGAGAGAGAAAGGGAAATGAGTTTCAATTGTTTCTCTATCTGAGCAAGAGTTCCTGCAAAGAGTGCAGTTGAATTGTCTGCAAGGAGTGCGTTGACAAAGGGTTCAGAGGTTTGTCTCTGAAAGCTCAGATAGGGTAGCTTTTGTTCTCATTCACACATAAGTGCAGTCAGGCACAGAAGTCGTGCAAGGAGTGCGCAAACCAAGTAAAGTCTCAGAGTTGCAAACCTGAGAAATTGTTGAAGGGCTACTGCTGCAGGGAGTGCGCGGAGTCGAAGGATTTAAATTCCTCGGAGTAATTAAGGAATTGACCGCAAGGAGTTCATGCAGGAGTCTTCTTCAAGACTCAAAGTTGGAGAAATCTCATAAGGGATAGAGTCTCTGCAGTCATCGAAGGAAGCGCAGGAAGCTTTGTGAATTGGAGCAGTGAGAAGGCGTCGCAAGTTTGTGTTGCAGGTAGTTGAGTACCGTGGGAAGACCACTTGGTAAAAAGTTGCAGAAGTCCTTGTGAAAGAAAGAGACGGACGGTCAGAATTCTCTATGGAGAATTCGCGAACTCCCGTGAACCGTCAAATCTCACGAAGGAACAGGGGAGTTACGGAGTGAGTTTCAAAAGGTTCAAGCTCAGGAGAAGCAGAGCCGTAGATTCAAGCCAACAGGAGCCGTTGGATTTAACCGTGGATTTCTATTTCGAGGTTTCATAGATTGAAGTCCCGTAATCTTTGCAACAGGACTCGTGAAATCATGAAATGCAAAGTCTCGAAGGGATGAAAGGATTTTGTGGGCCACAGAATCAGTAGGGTGGACAGGTGGCACACTATCGACGCAGGAATCAAATTTTGTTGACCATTTCAGGGTTTCATGGGGTAAAGTCCCGAAATCCTTGCATCAAAATTCAAAAAATCGCGAAGTCCGAAGTCCCAATGGAGTGAAGGGTCGTGGAAAGGTCAACCTTGCGAGCGCATCGGAGTTTCGGTAAATCGGGTTTTGGGAGTCGAGGGGGACGAGTTCCTTGACATCACAACCCCGAATCACGATAGGGAGAAAGGTGAAATAGAGAGGAAAAGGATCAAGTGTTGATTGTTTTTTTGGGTTTCGGAGATTGAGAGACAAGGCGCTTGACCAGCGGATTCGCGAAAGTGAGAAGTCTGATCTCCCTAAGTATAAAGGGGGGAAATTTCTCAAAGTTATTTGTGGGTGCAGATTTCCCAAAAGGAAAATAGGAGAGCCATTGTTGAGAGCTCTTCGGGCCAGTGGAAGAAGAGCGATCCTGAGTACGTGGACCTTCGACCTGCGGGTTAGGAGGGCTACCTGATCTAGCCATGGAGAGAGAAATGCGTGATTTACACGCCAGACTTGAAGACATGGAAATAGCACAGAGGCGTACAGTCGGTGTTGGGGATCTTAGTGATTCCAAAAGTGAAATTGAGACTAAACATGAAGGGGAAGAAGTTGCAGTCGAAGATGCAGCAAACGAACGTTTGATTAGGGCTATTGCAAGAATGGGTGCAAGAGCGAAAATGGACATTCCAGTTTATGAGTTAAACTTGGATGCAGAGGAGCTTCTAGACTGGATTAGAGCTCTAGACACATATTTTGACTATGAAGATGTCGAAGAGGACAAGAAATTCAAACATGCTATCACGATATTGAAGGGACATGCAGCATTGTGGTGGGATGAGCTACAAGCTAACAGGCGCTGCAAAGGAAAGCAAAAGATCAAGAGTTGGGATAGAATGATCGTGAAGATGAAGGAGAAATTCATCCCTAGAGATTATCAAATTACTCTGTTTTGAAGAATGCAAAACTTGAGATAGAAACTGATGACAGTGAAAGAATATACTGAAGAATTCTATAGGTTGAACATCAGGGCAGGTCATCGGGAAAGCGATGATGAAAAAGTTGCCAGATACATGAATGGTCTGAGATACGACATTCAGGATGAGATGAGCATGATGACCATCCAAATGGTGGAAGATGCTTATTATATGGCTCTAAAAGCTGAAGAGAAGCTGAGCCGAAAGCAGGGTCAAAGAAGCCGAGGCAGAAGTCAGCCTAAGGGAAAATCAGTTGCCCGGGATAAAAATCAGAAACCCAAGGAGGACTGGAAGAAACCTCAGACTTGAACTGAGAGAGGTGGAAGCTCACAGCGAGGGAAATATGTTGAAGAGAGTGGGAAGCATACTGAATAGAGAGGAGATTATGCTGATAATAATATTTTTCCTCATACCAGAGGTAGAGGAAGAGGAAGAGGTAGAGTAATAACATGCTTCACATGTGGAAAGAATGGGCACAAGTCTTACGAGTGTCCAGATAAAAAGAAAGAGAGTGGAGAGACTCACATCGCCGAAGCATAGAGGCATAATATTGAGGCAGAAGATGTTGAAGGCGGAAGATCTCTAATGATGCGAAAATCTCTTTTGACGCCAGAGAAAGAGGTGGAGAGTTCAGTCCAAAGAAATAGAATTTTCTGGACTTCTTGCAAGACCAAGGATAGGGTATGCAAGGTCATTGTGGACAGCGGTAGCAGAGATAATCTCGTTTCCATGGAGATGGTAGAAAAGTTGGAGTTGGAGACGATTGATCATCCAAGCCCATACAGAGTTTCGTGGCTACAAAAAGGAAATCAGGTAATTGTCACTAAACAGTGTTTAGTTGAATTTAAGATAGGAGGATATAATGATAATATATTATGTGATGTTATTCCTATGGATGTTTGTCATCTATTGCTGGGTAGACCGTGGCAATATGACAGGAATGTGATTCATGACGGGAGAATGAACACATACACCCTAGAGAAGAATGGGAGAACTCACATGTTGCTTCCAATAAAAGATAAGGATGTGAAACCTAAAGTAAGTAACATTGTACTTCTCATGAGCAGGAAGGAACTTCTTACAGAGGTTAAGAAGAAGGAGGAACCACAATTCATTATGGTCAAGAAGCCAAATATTGTTTTAACTAGCACAAGAGTGGATGATTTACCAGAAGAAATCCAGAAGCTACTGGAAGAGTTCGCCGACATAGTAGTGGACGAACTACCTCATTCGTTGCCACCGATCAGAAGTGTGAGTCATCATATTGATCTCATACTAGGAGCTAGTTTTCCAAACAAATCCGCTTACAGATTGACGCCGTAGGAGAATGAAGAAGTTAAAAGACAAGTCCAGGATTTGTTGGACAAAGGATTGGTCAGAGAAAGCTTGAGTCCATGTGATGTTCCGACAATACTCAGTCCCAAGAAAGACGGAGGTTGGAGGATGTGTACTGACTCGAGGGTGATCAAAAAGATAACCATCAGGTACAGATTTCCATTGCCAAGGATGGATGATCTGATGGATTTCTTGAGTGGAGCAAAATTATTTTCAAAGATTGATTTGAAAAGCGGTTATCATCAAATCCGCATGAGAGAAGGTGACGAATGGAAGACGGCATTCAAGACCAACGAAGGGCTGTATGAATGGCTTGTTATGTTGTTTGGCTTAACAAATGCGTCGAGTACCTTCATGAGGCTGATGAACAAAGTCCTGAGGGAGTTCATCGGAAATTTTTTTATTATGTATCTGGATGACATACTGATTTTCAGTAAAACAGTGGCAAAGCATCTGAAACATTTGGCTACAGTGATGAGGAAGTTACAGCAGGAGAAGCTGTTAATAAACATGAAGAAGTCCTCATTCATGAAGACATAGCTCATTTATTTGGGGTTCGTTATTTCTGCAGATAAGTTGAGTATGGATCCAAATAAGGTGGAGGTAATCAAAAATTGGCCATCACCAAAGAATATCTTTGAGGTGAGAAGTTTTCATGGATTAGCTAGTTTCTACTGGAAGTTCATCATAAATTTCAGTGGAATTATTGCACCAATGATGGACACAGTGAAGAAGATACATAAATCTTTTCACTGGACAAAAGAGGCTGAGAAAAGCTTCAACTTGTTGAAGAAGAAAATTACGGAACAACCAATTTTGGTGTTGCCTGATTTCCAAAAGAAATTTCAAGTGAAATGTGATGCAAGTGGATTTGCAATAGGGGAAATCTTGAGTCAAGAAGATAGGCATATAACATACTTCAACGAGAAGCTGAACGAAGTGAAAGTGAAATACTCCACTTATGATAAGGAGTTTTATGCTATCATTCAAACATTAAAGAAATGGAGGCATTACTTGATCCCGAAGGAATTTGTCTTATACAGTGACAATCATGCACTGCAATTTGTGACTCAACAGGAAAAGTTGAATCAAAGACATGTCAAATGGGTTGAATATATGCAGAATTTCACTTTTGTGATTAAATATATTTCTGGTACTACTAACAAAGTTGTTGATGCTTTGAGAAGGAAGTGTTTGCTATTGCAGGAGTTCAAAGTCAAAACATTGGGTTTTGATGATCTCAAGGACATGTATAGGGATGATCCAGATTTTAAGGAGGCGTATGAAGCAGTTGAGAATCCAATTCTCAGAGATAGAAGCCAATGGGTAGAATACATGATCCAGGAAGGATTATTGTTTAAAGGTAATCAAATTTGTATTCCAAAATGCTCCATGAGGGAGAATTTGCTGAAAGAGAAACACAGTGGAGGATTGGCCAGGCACTTTGGTCATGACAAGATGTTCAAAAAGTTGAATGAGTCATATTTTTGGCCAAGAATGCGAGCAGACGTCAAAAGGTTCGTGGATAGATGCAGAATTTGCCAGCATTCGAAGGGCATGAGACAGAATGTGGGGTTTTATCAACCATTTCCCATACCTGAGAAGTCATGGGATGCAATCAACATGGATTTCATATTGGGGTTGCCAAGAACAAAAAGAGGGTTCGACTCAATCTTTGTGGTGGTGGATAGATTTTTGAAGATGGCAGACTTTGTTCCATTTCAGAAAATCAGTGACGCAACTCACATTGCGAATCTTTTTTTCAAAGAAGTCATTCGAATTCACGGCTTGCCAAAAAGCATAGTTTCGGATCGAGACACTAAGTTTGTAGGAAATTTTTGGAGGACCTTATGGAAGAAGCTGGGAACTAACTTTTCATTTAGTTCGGCTTATCATCCTCAGACAGATGGACAGACAGAAGTGGTGAACAGAAGTCTAGGAGACATGCTGAGAAGCCTAGTGACAGAACACCACAGCCAATGGGACAACATATTACCACAAGAAGAATTTGCTTATAACGACTCAATTAACAGAAGAACGGGGCAAATTTCGTTTCATATTGTCTATGGCATGCAGCTAGGAGGAATTTTTGAGCTGAGAGATCCAGAACAGATTGCAACTAGGAGCGCTAGTGCAGAAGATTTCGCAGAAGCGATGAAGGAACTTCACAGCTAGGTGAAGGACCGATTGCAGAGTTTGAGCTAGGAATATAAGTGGAGAGAAGATTAGCATAGGAGACAACTTCAATTTGAGGTTGGTGATTTGATTCTGACACATTTGAGAAAGGAGAGGTTCCCGAGAGAAACATACAATAAACTGAAGATGAAGAAAATCGGACCATGTAAAGTCTTAAAGAAATTTGGGGCGAATGCTTACGAGATTGAATTACCCGATGGGATTGGAATTTCTTCGATATTCAATATCTCAGATTTGTACCCATAAAAAGATGAGGAAACAGGAATGGGAAATGAATAGCCAGAGGTCCAGTGGACAAAACAGATGCCAGTTGCAGAAAAGCCGCAGATGGAGCGCATACTAGACAAAAGGTTCAGCAAGAAGACCAAGTGAAAGAAATACTTTGAATACTTGGTCAAGTGGAAGGGCCATCCAGTTGAAGATGCCAGCTAGGAGAACGAAGCAGAGATCCAGAGGCATGTACACACCGTATGCGAGCTCATGGACAGGAGCCCATGAAAATTTTCAAGCAAGGGAGTATGATGCAGGAGCATCTCAAGCAATCCAGCGTGGAGACAAAAGACAGCTGGAAAAGTGCCCAGCACAAATTTTGAAAATGTCTTAAAATATTAATGAAGCAATCAAGTGGAGGCACACTTGTAAAATGTAAACGGACCTTGAGCGATCCGCTCTCATCCTTAGTAGGTAGAAGGAATTTATGATAGTTCATGCAAGTAGATGGAATTTAATGTGTAGATTAGACAGTTTAAAATGAGAGAGGGAAACAGAATATAGACACCCTCATTATGTATTGTAACATAGAATAGAACAGATAGAAGAGATTATGCCAATTGAGAGCATAGATCATAGAAGAGAGAAAGAAGAGAATTGTGTAGCCGAATTCCATTACAGAAGTTCTGGATTAATACAAGAATACCTTGATTCAGACTCATGGTGTTCAAATATTCTCTTTGTATGCATTTTTAAATGTTATGCTCGTGAATGATTTACTCTTTCTATCATGCAACTGCTTTTATGCTTTGTATCAGTGATTTCTTGTTGAATGTTTGAAATCAGAGAGAGAGAGAGAGAGTAAGGGAAATGAGTTTCAATTGTTTCTTTATCTGAGCAAGAGTTCCTTCAAGGAGTGTAGTTGAATTGTCCACAAGGAGTGCGTTGACAAAGGGTTCAGAGGTTTGCCTCTGAAAGCTCAGATAGGGTAGCTTTTGTTCTCATTCACACAGAAGTGTAGTCAGGCACAGGAGCCGTGCAAGGAGTGCGCAGGCCAAGTAAAGTGTCAGAGTTGCGAACCCAAGAAATTTTTGAAGGGATACTACTGCAGGGAGTGCGCAGAGTTGAAGGATTTAAATTCCTCGGAGTAATTAAGGAATTGGTCGCAAGGAGTGCATGAAGGAGTCTTCTTCAAGACTTGGAGTTGGAGAAAGCTCAGAAGGGATAGAGTCTCCACAATCGTCGAAGGAAGCACAGGAAGCTTTGTGCATTGGAGCAGTGAGAAGGCATTGCAAGTTTGTGTCGCAGATAGTTGAGTACCATGGGAAGACAACTTGGTAAAAAGTTGCAGAAGTCCTTGTGAAAGAAAGAGACGGACGGTCGGAATTCTCTGTGGAGAATTCGCGAATTCCCGTGAGCCGTAAGATCTCACGAAGGAACAAGGGAGTTACGGAGTGAGTTTCAAAAGGTTCAAGCTCAGGATAAGTAGAGCCATAGATGCAAGCCAACAAGAGCCGTTGGATTTAACCGTGGATTTCTATTTTGGGGTTTCGTAGATTGAAGTCCTGTAGTCTTTGCAACAGGACTCGTGAAATCATGAAACGCGAAGTCCTGAAGGGACGAAAGGATTTTGTGGGCCACATAATCAGTAGGGTGGATAGGTGGCACACTATCAATGCAGGAATCAAATTTCGTTGACCATTTCGGGGTTTCGTGGGGTGAGGTCCTGAAATCCTTGCATCAGGATTCGCAAAATCGCGAAGTCCGAAGTCCCGACGGAGTGAAGGGTCGTGGAAAGGTCAACCTTGTGAGCGCATTGAAGTTTCGGTAAATCGGGTTTCAGGAGTCGAGGGGGACGAGTTTCTTGACATCGCATCCCCGAATTGCAATAGGGAGAAAGGCGAAATAGAGAGGAAAAGGGTCAAGTGTTGATTTTTTTTTCGAGTTTCGGAGATTGAGAGACAAGGCGCTTGAACACCGGATTTGCGAAAGTGCGAAGTCCGATGTCCCGAAGTATAAAGGGGGGGAATTTCTCGAAGTTATTTGTGGGTGCAGATTTCCCAAAAGGGAAATAGGAGAGCCATTGTGGAGAGATCTTCAGGCCAGTGGAAGAAGAGCGATCTTGAGTATGTGGACCTTCAACCTGTGGGTTAGGAGGGATGCATCAGAACTATACAAGTCAGCCTTTTATTTCTTACAACTAAACATGGGAAAACATAGTTAACTTGCATCTATAATTATTTCTTCTCATCATAGTTTTCATTTGATTTTGTGATCTGTTTATGCCCGCAACAACATGATCCATGGACCTTTCTTTTGAGAAGGATTTTTTGGCTTGCCTTTTGAAAAAAAAACTTATGCAGACCATAAAAATAAGTTGATGCATTGTGTCTCGGCCCTCATTCAAGTTGATTTGCAAATAATCCAATACAATATGTTAGTTTCAAGTTCAACTATGTAGATACTAGTAAGTGAAAATGAAATTTGATCAATCACATCAAAATACATTTCATTGTGATTGGCTTATGAAGATCACATTTATTAGCTTTGTCAAACCTCCAAGGGAATAGAGCATAAAAAACTTTATTCTAGGATTATGAATTCATGAAAGACATTGAATATTAAGCATAAACCATTTCAAGATTGAATAGATACAAGCCATCGAAAACATGGAGAGGATTAACACATAAATAACGAGAGAAACTTTCTAATTAAGATGGATATAAATTAGCACATTAAGAAAATGATATACTAACAAACTAATTGCACCAAAATATTTTTCGAGAGAAACATATGCTAGAAGAGTTAGTTTATTGCCATGAATACTAAACTGACCATTATGATACAAAACTACCAATAACGAAAAACACAAATACACGTTGAGCTTAACAAGGATAATTCAAATTTCAATAGTCTATTAACAAAACAATAAAAAACATGTATACCCTCGAAAATAATGTGACAGGTAACAAAGTACTAGTTGAAGATAATGAAATATGTGTATCATCCCAGGACAGTTCTAAGTATTATTTATATCTTAATATGTTTTGGCTTGTATAATACAACCTACCTCAAATAATTTTTTAAGTTTTAATAACAAGAGAAAACTATGAAGTCTTATCTTATCATACCTTTGGAAACAATCACAAACATGCAATCAATGTACTTGTCAAAAGATTAATAATCAACATACCAGATATTGCATTGGGAAACAAGCAATCAAATTCTTTTACATCTACCTATCTTCATTACTTCACATTTTTTACACAAGAATGCTT
>ML799792.1:136229-158634 GCA_009831015.1 Picea engelmannii
CTTAGCTATGCAACCAAAGGTCATTGCCCTGGCGTGGTGACCAGATAATGGCAATGTCATACTGCTAGATACCTATGAACATAATGGGTCGGATCGTGATGAGACCTCCCATCCTCTTGGTTAGGTCTTGTTTTTTTTATTTTTCTTCGGGTCCCTTTTGTTTCTTATCGAGAGGCCTTTTATTTCCTTCTCGGGGATCCCTGGGCGAAGCATCTCTAGGTTTTATTTCCTATGGCTTTTATCTTTTACCAACTTCTTTTACCCCCTGGGCCTTTACCCCCTTCTTCGCACAGGACAAAGTGTAACCCTCAAAGGTCATCCTAATGGTCGGACTAGGGGAATGGGATGGATGTATGGGAGATAAGATGTAAAGTGATAGTATGGTGGGAGCGGATGATGGATATGAAAATCACCCCTGGTGGCTAACCAAAACCCATGAATACAAGATTGCTAGGTCACCCTATTAATCCCCCAAACAATGGTCAAGTGGGTTAGTGTAAGATCCAAGCAGTCATCAAAAACGTAAGGAACCTGATGCATATATAAGAAAGTTATAACGATCAAACATGACACATACCATGATACCTGGACCAATTACCTCATGGAGCAAGAGTCTTCTCTGATGCAATTCCAAGCCGATGGTGATGGAAGCTGTTGTTGTTGACAGGACAAATATGGCGAAGAAGAAGAAGGATGGGCCCCCCAGGGCCATGCTCAAGGCAATCCTGCTCTCGGTACTCCATGTCTATGACCTGTGGGCCTCGAGAAATTATCTCCTAGTTATCCCTAGAAAACGGGAATAACATCTGGCTCCAACTCGGGGACATGTGCTCACCGTAGAGCGCATGAGAACCTCAGCATCTCTGGCATAAACCTGCATACCTGCTCACACTTGAAAAGAAACATTAGCAACAAAGGTGGGGTGGTATTGCCACCCCGCAAACATAACATATATGTATATAGAGTAATCAAAAATGCGAATAGAAAGTGAAAGACTTACCTGTACTTACCTGTTGGTTGCAAGTTTGTGTAGTCAAACAACCAATGAAGCCAACCCAACAATGTTCCTCGATACCTGCCTTTGTGCTTCATCATAAACCAAAATAGTGATAAGTCAAGCACAAAAATGTCATGAGTTACAATGTATATCATATCATCGAAAAAGTCAGAATCTAACTCATGGAGGCGGGTGGGAGGGATTAAATCCTGCCAAGTCCATCTCTGGGGAAAGTACTCAATCCACTTCAAGAAAGGGTCATGAAAAATGCAAGGGTTAGAAAACTGACTCAAAGGACCTGCAAATTGGTTACCTAGGACATCCTCACGACCTGAAGTCAAAGAAGGGATCGACAAAGATCTAGCAGATGACTGGCAAACTAAAAAGGGAAAGTTGAAAAACTGACGGAAACATGCAGTACCCAACCAACCCTTGGAAATCAGGGTTTTCTTAAAAGGAAACTCAACATTAAAAATATACTTCCCAAGCACACCTTTAATGGATAGGCACGGTAAAGTAACAACAGGTGGCTAGACTGAAAATCCATGAGAGACTTTCCTTAGGCAAACAATGTTCTCACTTGTATCAAAATCTGAGCAGATAGGCGATTGACAATCATCTTCACAAAATAAGTCCAAATGCTCAGAAGAACAGTGATCAAAGTCCTCAAGGTATGATCGAAAATCATCAGGAAAATAAGGTACTGGGTCATCCTTGGTCCTTTGGAAGGTATGGGTAAAAACCTCATCTCCTTGTTGCCACTGGTCAAAAGTAATCTGTTGTGGTAATTGCAAGGGCAATGTCCGAAGATAAATTTTTATGTCATAGATGGGATCTGTATCATAACTAAACGCATACCACTCACGTCTTCCAACATGTATGAACTCGTCAAAATCAGCTATGTTAGTGTCTGTATCATAACATGGAGGAGTCAAAACATCCAATACTTCTCTACTCTCTGTGTCATAAGACAAAGAACCACTAAAAACTTGGAAGGGGGAACAAATTACCTCGCTTAATCCTTCCTGTGCAAGAGCTTCAAGTATTTGGATAGCATCATCAGGTGGAAGATCTGCCTCTACATCTTTAGTCTTGAGACATAGGGGATCTAGCTCGTCCAAGGGTTCCACTCCTTGTTCATTCTCTGAGTCATAAAACAAGGTATCATCAAAAGAATCAAAATGACTTACCTCATTCTCTTCATCTTGTGCAAGAGTGACAGGATCTTGGAGAGCTTCATCATACTGAGGAGCGATTACTGGTGCTTCATTCTCATAATTCACGTTTCTGGTTGCATCTTTGTTGCATTCTATTGGATTATGGGAGAGATATCGCTCCTCTTCAAGGGGTTGATAATGGTCCTCATAAACCTCGTCTCTTATATCAGATGATTCTTGGTATTGATCATGATAAGCCCTCCTGAGATCTTCTACAATCTCAGTGGTGAATCCTTTGTGGTGTAAGGTTACCATGAGGTTTTGAAGGACATCTTCATACGTTTGGCAATCTGGCTTAGTAAGGTCGATAAACTTACTGATGAGGTGTATGAAAGATGATATACCCCTGTCTTTGCAAAAACTCTTAAAACGTTTTTGTAAGTAGGATGGCAGGGTGAGAAAAAACAATTTTATAAGAGCATCCTCTCCTCCCAACTTTATCTCGCTCAAATACTCCAAAAAATTTACTATATGAGGCACTGGGAGGCCCAAAAACATTGGAGAGTTGTCTAACCATTTTGTATCAAAGTAATTTGGGTATCCTTGAAAACTTCTAAAATCAATACTTGGATGCATTTGTTCCCAGTGTGCCATGATCCCATAACTTGAAAAAAAATCACAGACGGTAATGTGGCACCCTAAGAAAAATCAGTGGAGTCGCCAGATAGTTTTTCTGAAACTACCAAAGAATAGGGGGAATAAGGTCTAGTGGAGTTGCCAAGTAAGCTTGTAAGAAAAAAGTATTTGAGGCAAGGCTTACCAAAGGATTTGTCGTTGAGGAAGATTGACTCAGTGTTCCCCGGCAACGGCGCCAAAATGTTATCGCGCAATTTGTATTTTAGGTTACAAGGCTAAAGGATAAGGGTCAAACTGGCGTAACACAAACCTCCCCACCCAATGTCACCTCGATGGGGGGCTCTTTCTGTTTAGGGAGGTTAGCCCAGGGGAGACGTCCCTGGTAACCTGGGGTTTGAAGAGGCAAAGAGTAAAAAGGACAAAAGTTAAGGTTATCCCTTCTCACAGGTTACCACCATTATCAGATAATCTGGCTAATCAGCCACTAAAGAAGTGAATTCCATGTTGAGAACACCTGCCTGGAACAAGACAATAACAACACTATATGTATATTTGCAGGTTATAAATTCAAAGGGTTAGTACTTCTTAATTATCCGATTTCATTCAATAAGCAAAGTAACAGATAAGATGAGTTCAACATTTTACTAATTAGCCAATGAAAAATCACCAATTCATCAATATCTATCACAGAATGACCAAGCCAATAGTATTATTAATCAAACATAGCTCAATAAAGGCCTAACATCATCATTAATTGTTGAATTAGAAGGGTTGTTGCGTCAAGCATGACGTCAGCCCTAGTTAGTGGTGTTAGGTTTAGTTAGGGTTTCAAAAATTAAAGTTTTAAAAGATGAATTTAAACACTTCAAGCTCAACGTTGGAAAGAATACCAGTGCCTTAGGGTAAATGGAGTCAAAGTAAGGGCAAAAGATCTCAGGAGGATTAAAATTTAAAGACTGGAGGGAAAGGTTCTATGGTGCTGCAATGGTAGGGCCCTAGAATCAAAACCCTAAGGGAAGGAGGCTCATTCCGATGTTGCTTAAGAAAGGCCTCATGCTCCTTCCTCTTTCTCTAAACACACTTGGCAAAACGGCTAGCTTCAAAGTACAGATCTAAGGGAGAAAATTGTTGCAGGAGCAAGGCTTTTCAAACCCTAGAAGGTTAAAACCCTAGGTTTAGATTTAACTAGGGCTAGGACGTCTCCTCTCTTCAATCTATACTTAAATGCTAACTCAGAAAAATGGAGATAAGTGTAGCAACGACTAGGCTATATCTTCCTTTATCAATGGCTAAAACAATTTCTCAAGCATGGGGACATATAGCAATGACCTACTAGTGTGCTAGCTACCTAGGGTTTCAAGATTTAGCAATATAATAGCAAATGTAAGAAATTAAACCTACAACCATTCACTTAAGAAGTTTTGCATGAAAAATTCACTTGCATATCATGAAGAATGCATAATCAAACCCTAGTTGTAAACCTTCCATGAGAGAAACACCATAAATGCCAAGAGAAATCCTCCAATAAGAGTTGCGCCTCACTTCCAACACCAAAAATACCAAGCAAAAGGCTAAAAGATAGTCTCTCCTAAGAGAGTGAGTTATGTTATGTTCAAAATGAGGAAAACCGTCCTCTATTTATACCAATCCATGACCTTTGAATTAAATTTAGGTCATTAAAACAACCGACAAGGCTGACTATAAGATTTACACTGTTTTTACATTAACTGCTAGAAAAATGTCATAATATGAGCAAAAAGAGGGACGTCAAGCTCTTCTAAGGGAGACGTTGGCCATTTTTGGGCAGATACAGCATCCAGAAACCAAACGTTGGCCCTTCTAGGGCTTCCCCAAGCTGCCACATGTGCCAAATGACCTCAACACACTGCCACATGCTCCAGACAATGTCCAGCTCTCCCAGGTGACGTCCTGTCCATTAAAGGAAAACATTCCATCTGCAGTAGGTGATTCCCCCTAGGCCGGGCTCTGCCAAAGTGTCCTGGGTGGAACTTCCTTCTTTCTTCTCGTGCAATGGCTCATCATAATGTTGTCCTGTCTCTGCCATCCCAGCAACCATCTGATGGGCTCTTCAACCCCATGGAGGTATGAGCTAATCATATCCCCATGTGTACCGGTCCACTGGTACCTGTCTGAGATTTATGACAGACAGGCATTTTCCAGTTCGAAAAATGGTCCAGATCAAACGGTCATTTTTGTAATCAAAATAGTTTGATGGATTGTTGATGTACCATAGACAACAATTCCCCTTATGGCCAATGTGGGGGAATGGTCTAGGACAGTCTTTTTTCTTGACAGTCACTCTCACTAGCGGTCAAGAAGACTGGTCCACCTCGTCGGACAATCATTCTTTCGAAGCTCACAGTTGTGAGCAATTTCGAAGAATGGTCCATTATGGAGGTTGGTGTAGGACAGTCATTTCCTTAGGAAATGGTCGGGACAGTCATTCCCTAGAGTAGATTCATTCTCTCCATGTTGCACTTTGTTTAGTGTTGGAGGAATGGCCCAGATAGGTGAATGGTCCAGGTTCAACAATCAGGGACAGATATTCCCTAGGGCAGACTCGTTCTCTCCTGGTTGCACTTTGTTTAGTGTCGGAGGAATGGCCCAGATAGGTGAATGGTCCAGGCTCAGAAATCAGGACAGTTATTCTTCTATGCTTGAGAATAATAGTCCAGCAGCTCATGACTAATGTTTTACCTTCTGAGGGTCGATGCTCTTCCAGATCTCATAGATGTGAGTGGAAGAATGGCCCAGATGATTCAGTTTATATCATGACATTGTTATTTTGTGCAGGTTGATATCAGATGATATGATTACTATGGAGACTGTATGTCTCTGGACAGTAGATGTATTCTACTATGGTGGATGTGTTCCACTAGTTGTGACTATGTGTCACTGATTAAGTAGTTGTGTGCTACTTGGTGTGGTAGTGTACCACTAGATTGTAGTTGTGTACTACTATGGATAGACACAATTGTGTTATATTGAATGACATTGTTCTGATTGCCATGTAGACCATCAGTAGTGTTGAAAATGATTATAATCCAGACGAATAGTCAGTGTGCTTGTAGATAGACATTCTCCAGGTAGAGAATGGTCCAGATAGAATAGATTGTTAGCGGACAAGTATTCTCTCTGAAGAGAATAGTCCAGGTTGACAGTTTGTTGACATGACATGGACTAGTATTTTTCCTAAGGCATAGATTGTGGCCCGATTAGGAAAATGGTTCAGGACCGATATTTTCTAAGACATATAGGTTGAGACGAATCTCTACGACTTGATTAGAAAATAGTCCTAAATTGACATCTCTATAGGAATGGTCTATGTAGTCCATGGTGCAGCTTTTATCATCTGTTGGGATAGTCATTCTTCTAGGACGTATGTCCAGATTAAAAGAATGGTCCTTGTATCACTCCTTGGAGTGACTCATTCAACATTATGTCTAATTACTCAGATGGAGTATGGTTTCGAGAGATGATGTAATAGATATTGTCAGATGACACTGATAGTGATGATGGTGCTCATGAGATAGTCTATACGACTGTGATGATGCTATCGGTTCAATTGTATGTTTGTGTTCAAGACCATTTCCTTTAATACCTCCCTATCTAGGAGGGAGTGTTGACATTATGGTAGCTGTGAGAGGTATTTACCTCCACGTGTAACCCTGATGAGAATAGAATATTCTGGGAAGCAAGAAGTAACCCTAAAGCATTGAATATAACTCTAGAAGACAAGTCGACTCAAGAAAATAATTAATATTAAATATTTAGTCTCCAGAATGGGAAATCAGCCTAGACAGCGACCGCAATCTGGTTTCCTGGTTTAGGCTCGGACTTTATGTTGGTTATGGCTGGCCTTTCTAATCAGTGTTGGTTATCTGTATGCATTAGCCTTGGTTGGCTATTGTTTTGCTTCCAGAATCATTTTCTGTCAAGGTTAAGGTGCTCGGGAGTGGCTTCGACCTATGGTTGGGTGACAATATTATTATATTGTCTATGGTTAAATGAGCACATCCATTTTTTTTTAACAGCTTCTATCATGCATCACTTCTTGCACATCCTCTAAGCCTCTGTAGCACTAGCTTTGTTTTTAGACTCACCAATTTATTGTTTTTTTTGCTTTTAATAACAAGAGGACATCACAAATTGCTCCTATGTTTCTTGTGTGGGACCATCAACACATTTTTGTAAAAAATCTCTTTTTTAGAAATAGAATGATGCATGACTAGCTTACCAAAAAAAATATTAATATGAACTTAACAATATTGAAAAATGCTAAAATTCATAAATTATTTCAAAGTACAAACTTCTTATTATATAATTCTCTCATATTTTGAATTCATTTATAGTGAAAATTTAAATTAAATTTTATAATAATATTACTAATATTTAAATTCAATAACATTTATCAAAATCAGATAAAATCAGATATAATTAATACAAGAAAAATTATCATATAAACTTAAGTATATTTACAACAATTATTACTAATATTTAAATTTAGTAAGATACTATTAAAATACAGAATAATTATTTACATTGTTTTTTTTTCCATAATTAAAAATAAATAAATTTATTGAAAATGATAAAAAGATACATTAACATATGCTCAAAGCATTTAGAAGGAGATTAAAAAAATCTCATTCTATATTAATATGGTATTTTGACTTAACAAATCTTAAAATATTGATCTAGATTTTATGAGCGGGACGAAATGAATATAGATTATTATCAAAAGATGCTTAACACAGAATAACATATATACAGTAAAATTGGTTTCTATTCAATAAGGAAATAAGTTGAAACTGTAAAATGCAGCCAACAACAAGCTTGCTAGGATGGTGGTGGCTTATCTCCGAGAAGAGATGTGACAGCGACGTTCATTTGCAAGAAGACGATTACAATGATTCTCTCAAGGCCTTTTTACAATAAACAGTAATTTCAAAAACCCTAGACATCCAAAAACCTAACCCTAGGAGATGAAGCGCCAAAAGTCATGTGGTCTTCGTTTGAGTAAGTTAGTACATCAACTTCCCAGGGTCGTAACTTTTGCATACGATCTTCGTTTTAGGCGCATGATAGCCCGTTGGAAAGGTCTATCTGAGGACTACACATGTCATTTGTGGCGAGTCCTACAAATATTGTTAGAGACAAGCCCTAAAAACGTTGTTTAGGGCCTCAAAACGACCCCAGAAGTTAGCGACCCAAAAACTAGAAAAAAACTAGAAAACTGTCAAAATGAGTCGGTTGGAATAAATGGGAGGCCACTGACATCCATCTGGATCAATCCTCCACCCTTAGGAAGCAATGTTCTCCATTGCATTGAGTTCCCCCATTAGATGAAGAAATTTCTATTGAATTTGGCCTCGGGTGAACCACTTGCCTTGGTGCAGGAGTTTCCCTTCTTTGACAACTCGATAAAGTTGGATCCTTTGTTGGTGAGTGCCCTTGACCTGTTTGTCCACAATCTGATCACTGGATGCTTGTTGTATGCAATCAAGGTTGATATCTGTTGGTGTGAGTTGTTTTGCTATCCCTGAGGTGTCCAATAATGGTGGGAAATAAGGTCGAAGGAGATCCACGTTGAACAATGGGTGCAGGCCAAGGAAAGGAGGAATCTTGAGCTCAAAAGAAGTATCACCCACGACCTTGGTGATGGTGTATGACCCATAACAGAGTGGGCGAAGCTTTTGATGGGGTTCGATAAGGAGTTCTTTCTGCAAATGAAACCAAACTTTGTTGCCCACCTGAAACTTATGTGACACCCGGTGTTGATCATGGAGTTGCTTGTACTTGTCATTGGACTTCTGTAGGATATCCTGAACCTGTTGACTGATGTATTAGATCCTCTCAATGAACTGGGTGGCTTTGTCTGCTTTAGCTGGAGCAGAAGATGACTTGACTGAGGTGACCGCAAGGGGTAATGCAACATCTATGGGATCAAATGGTTGGAATCCCAACCCCACTTGAAAGGGGTTGTGGCCAATTGAGCTATGCAAGGCTCAGTTGTAGCTATGTTGGACATAGGGAACACTCTCATCCCATGTGTGAGGATGGTTGGAATTATAAATGCGCAGGATATGCACGATCATTCAATTTATGACCTCAGTTTGGCCATCTCTCTAGGGGTGGAAGGTCGTGGATTTGTTGAGCTTAGTGTCCAACAGTGACCAGAGGCTAGACCAAAATGTGCGGAGAAATCGAGTGTCCTGATCTAAGACAATGGTTTGTGGGATTCCAAAATGTACTCAAACTCGTTTAAAGAAGAGCTCGACAGTAGCCTCTGTTGTGTTGTTCTTCTTGTAGGCGTCCATAATCGCCATATTAGAAAAGCAATCAACAACCACAAAAACACAGTCATTTCCACGCTTAGTGGACGGGAGGCCCAACATGTAGTCCATGGAGATGGATTTCCATGGCCTGTCAGGAGTAGGAGGAGGGGTGTACAAGCCTTATTTCTTAGTGGTCGGTTTGGCAGTAGCGCAGGCAGTGCAAGACCTAATATACTTGTTGACCTCTTGTCGAGGTTTCAACCAGTAGAAATGTTTCTGCAATGTTGTCACTGTCTTTTTGACATCAAAGTGTCCTTCCACCCAATTGTAGTGGGCTTCCCGGATCAACTTTGCTCGCTCGCTTTATGAAACGCAGATATGGCCCATACAACACAACAACCCATCCTGGAGATGGAAATTAGCGAAAACTGTGTTTGCGCCCAACATTTGGTAGGTGGTGGAAAATTCTGGGTCTATCTCATAGAGTTGGGGGCATCTAGAGATCTCATGGCCGCAAGAGTCTAGCACCGTGGTGAGTACCGCGACTGGTGGCCTACTGAGGCAATCGTCGACGTGGTTGGTGCTTCATGTTTTATACTTGATGTTGAGGTGGAATTGTTGCAAGTATGTGGACCACTTATGATGGCTGTCATTATGCAATTTGTCTTGTGTCTGCATGAATTGAAGTGGCTTATTATCAGTGTGAATGATTGTCTCCTTCCCAAGAATGTAATGTCTCCATTGGTGACAGGCTTGCACAATGGAATAAATTTCTTTGTCGTAAGTAGGGTACTTAAGAACAACATTTGATATTGTTTCACTATGATAGGCCACGGGGTGTCTATGCTGAGTGAGAACGATGCCCACAACATAGTCTGAAGCATTTGTCTCGATCTCAAAGGGTTGTTGCAGGTCCAATAGTGAAAGTAATGAGGTTGAGCACAAGCACTGCTTCAAAACATCAAATGCTTGTTGTTGGGACTGACCCCACACAAATTTCTCCTTACCACCACCCTTGATTACTTCGCTGAGGGCCCATGCAATATGGGAGAATCCCAATACGAACCTGCGGTAGAAATTGTCAGGGCCCAAGAAGATTTGAATCTTAGTGAGTGTGGTTGGGAATGGCCAGTCATGGATGACTTGGATCTTGGTTGGATCCACATGTATACCATGTTGATCAATGATTTAGCCCAGGTAATGGACCTTGTACATGTCGAAGGAGCATTTTTCCAAGTTGGTGTATAGCTTATGCTACCGCAGGGTGTGCAAAACCTGTTGAATATGCTGCAAGTGTTCTACCCAAGTGTTGTTGTAAATGAGAATGTCATCTAGATACACCACTATAAAATTATTAGTGAATGGTTGCAGGATATCATCCATCATCCTCATGAAAGTGGCTAGAGCATTTTTCAAGCCAAAGGGCATGACCAACCATTCGAAAAGACCTTCATTTGACTTGAAGGCGATCTTTCATACATCTGTTTGTTTTATTGGGACCTGGTGGTAGCCAGACTTCAGATCAATCTTACTGAAGTATTTGGTCCCCGTGATCTTATCAAGGAGGTCGTCGATTCGAGGAATTAGGTATCGGTTTCAGACTGTGATTTTATTGAGGGCCCAATAATCAATGCAGAGTTGTCAGGTTCCATATTTATTTTTTACTAGCACGATTGGGCTTCTGCAAGGTGGTGAGTTGGGACAGATGTGCCTCTTGTGGAGCATTTCCTGGATCTGTCGCTTGATCTCCTCATTCTCTAATAGAGAGCAATGGTAGACTAACCCATTGGGCAACGATGTGTTGGGGGTTAGATCGATGGGGTGCTTGACCTGACAATGCAGATGTACCCTGGTAGGTGAGGAGAAGATATCTGAGTATGCTTCCATGACCTTATCCACTTGCTTCTTCTATGTGGAGAGGTCGGCCGTAGAGACCCTGGATGTGGCTGCGATCTTTCGCTCATTCTGAGACATATATGTATCATCCCAAGATGGTCCTAAGTATTATTTCTATCCTAATATGCTCTGGCTTTGTATAATACAACCTTCCTCAAACCATTTTTAAAGCTTTAATAACAAGAGAATTGATTTGAACCTTGAACTCTTATCTTATCATATCTTTGGAAACAATCACAAACATGCAATCAATGTACTTGTCAAAAGATTAATAATCAACATATGAGGTATTTCTTTTGGGCAACAAGCTATCCAATTCTCTCACATCTACCTACCTTCATTACTTCACAGTTTTTACACAAAAATGCTTTTTTTGGACAACTCTTAACTAACCTTAAAGGTGCTAGGCTGTAAAGTAACCCATTCTCTGTGAAGTTGGTTTCATCATGCATCACTCTCAATGTACATTTATATCAATTATGGAAAAAAGATACAAAATGAAAGTATTTAAATTATTTGTATTACCTTAATTACAAAAGATAATGTGTGTTGTCATGGGAAAAGTGCCCTAATTCAACAATAAGGGTTCTCCAATTCCATCTAGTGTGTTGTTTGGAATATGGAACCCATCTAGATTCTAGAAGAATAGTCATTACTATTGAATATGAAATGCAGTGCGAAATGCATGGTGCAAAATACTTTTAATTTATATGCAGAATGATGTTCGATTCTACCTATCCTAGCTAGGACTAGATTTTAACAAGTGAATACAAGATTAGTCAATTATTTCTCTTAGTATTTCAAGAACAATATATGCATAGGAATGAAAATTAGAATTTTTTTTTATTACATTACCATGGGCAACCTCACATTCACCATCCCAAAACCAATATTTTGGAAAAGCAAACCAAGAATTGTAACCTGCATGCAGAGAAGTCCATGCTTACTTATTGATAGTTCACTATGGCTACGTAATTGGATGGAATTTCTATTTCAGACATCCTGGGAAAGTATTTTTGTGTATCTTTCTCCTCTGCTTGCCACTTTTTGAGTTCATTCATACTTAGTTGAACTCCATAAAACAATACCTTTTTATCTTTGATTTAATCTAGGTAGGTGAGAAATCGAGTTGCATGATTCTGAAACATATGAAGATTGGCGTACATTAGCCTCTAAATGATGCTAATTTCATTTTGAAGTTCAAAAGCACAAGCCTTAAGCGTCGATAAGCTGGTCATATCCACCTTGCAGTGGGCCACCTCTTGTTCCAGCAGCTCTACTTTTTGCTTGTATTATGCAATTTATTTTACCATGCTTTGGATATTGAATTTTTTATTTTGGTAAAAAGAAACCCCTATAGAAGCTATGACAATAAGAGCAATTTACTTTTCCATGCTTTGGATATTGAAATTTTTATTTTGGTAAAAGGAAACTCCTATAGAAGCTATGATAATAAGAACAATTTATTTTTCCTTGCTTTGGATATTGAATTTTTTATTTTGGTAAAAGGAAACCCCTATAGAAGCTATGGCAATAAGAGCTATGACAATAAGATTGGTTCTTGTAGCTTTCATCAGATAAAATATGTGAAACAAACAACACGGTGAGGCTATGCTCACTTCTATATTTTTCAATGAAGACGGATTACATCCTTATATAGGAAAAGACTCTATCGAGTCGGTTACATGCAAACCAAAGACAACTAGACTCTCAACTATGAACTGACTCTTAACACGCCTACAACTGACTCTCACAACTGAAGCTTATAATTGGTGCTTACAACTGGCGCTTACTCCATTATTTCCAAGTCTCCCCCTTAATGGAGAATGGATTGGCTTCTACACCTAACATCTCCCTAAACAATTCAAACTTAATCTTTCCAAGAGGCTTAGTGAAAATATCAGCAACATTTTCACTAGTATTACAATACACAAGAGTTATTTCATTTGACTACAACTTTTCTCTAACAAAATGATACTGAACTTCAGCATGCTTTATCCTTGCATGAAAAATCAGATTCTTCGCAATATTGATTGAACTTTGATTATCATATCTGATCATCGTAGGTTCCTTTCGTTCTTCTCCAACATCTTGAAGAAGTCTTCTTAACCAAACAACTTCACAAGTTGTTGCACACAAGGCTTTATATTCTGCTTCAGTAGAAGACAAAGATATAGTAGGCTGCTTTTTACTACTCCATGAAACAACCCTAGATCCAATGCTTAATGCATATCCAGTGGTTGATCTTCGATCATCCAGATTGTCAGCCCAATCAGAATCTGAATAACCTGTCAACTCAACATAAGATGCATCAGTATATTTAAAACCACAATCAAGTGTACCTTTTAAATACCTGAGTACTGCCTTTGCTGCATTTCAATGGCTTTCATGAGGTTTCGCCATGAACTAACTTAACACACTCACATAATATGAAATATCAGGTTTGGTTGTGGTGAGATAATTCAGACTACCCACCATCTGTCTATACACAGTGCCATTCACCTCCTTCGAACCATCATCACAAGAAAGTTTCACATTCTATTGCATGGGAACAGTAGAAGA
Organism: Picea engelmannii; assembly: GCA_009831015.1. Classification (NCBI taxonomy): domain Eukaryota; kingdom Viridiplantae; phylum Streptophyta; class Pinopsida; order Pinales; family Pinaceae; genus Picea; species Picea engelmannii. Next base: position 149,774 of record ML799792.1, read on the forward strand.
CTTACACTGATCCATTTTAAATCTCTTAAGTATTTCTCTGATATACTTACTCTGACAAACAAAAGTTTGTCCTGCATTTCTCCAAACTTCAAGACCTAGGCAGTAATGTAACTCACCAAGATCTTTCATTTCAAATACCTTTGATAATTGCTCCTTGATTTCATCAATTAAATTCTTTGCATTTCGTGTAATTATTAAATCATCAACATATAATGAAATCAATACTATGTACCCCTGTTCATCAAATTTGGTATACAAATTTGGATCAATTGTGCTCTTCATAAAACCCTGTTAAAGAAAGAAAGAGTCTATCTTTTCATACCATGACCTAGGTGTTTGTTTTAGTCCATACAATGCTTTCTTTAACTTGCACACTAAGTGTTCTTGCCCCTTTTCAACAAACCCTTCAGGTTGAGTAAGGTAAACCTCTTCCTTTAACTCACCATTCAAAAATTACAAATTTAACATCTAACTGATGCAACTTCCAATGGTACATTGTAGCTAAAGCAATTAACATTCTGATAGTATTCAATTTAACTACTGGTGCAAATGTTTCAGCATAATCAATACCTTATGTTTGTGAATACCCCTTTTCCACCAGTCTAGCCTTATACTTATCTATACTACCATCTGATTTAAACTTGGGTTTTTATATCCATTTGCATCCAATGGGATTCTTATGTTTAGGTAATTCAGTCAATTCCCAAGTATTGTTTTTCATTATAGATTCATATTCTTCCTCCATTGCATTTCGCCATTCATCATGCTCATTAGCTTCATCAAAATTCATGGGTTCTATGACATTTGAAATGATATTCATTAGGGCATAGTCTTTATACCTCTCAGGAAGCCGAATATGTCTTGAAGATCTTCTCAACTGATTATCTTCCTCCCCGCTTTGTGAATATCTGTCTTCACCTCTAGGTGAACTATGATTGCTTGAATTGTCCATACCACTGAGTCCTTCTTGTTGTTGTTGTTGTTGTCGCTACGGGGATGGTTGTTGTTGTGTGGGCTTCTACTCTTCTTTAACTCCTTCATCAAGAAGTCTCTATCATTCCTCATGATTGATGTCGTCATGATTTCCTGCTTCCTAGTCATGGAAAAGTACATCTCTACTTGCAAAAATTTTTGAATAGAAGGATCAAATAGTTTGTATGCTTTAAATTCAGAATAGTACCCAATGAAAATACATTTAATGGCTTTAGCATCCAATTTCCTCCTATTCTCCTTTGGAATATGAGCAAAAGACTTACACCCAAATACTTTCAAATTATGAACTGCAGGTTTGGAACCATACAAGGCTTCGAAAGGAGTAACTTTATCAAGACACATTGTTGGACTTCTATATAATTCTTTCCAGGTATAAAATTTCAAGCTCTGTATTTAAAGTTGAGAATAATGTAGGGTTTGATCATTATTTTATATACAAACTAATTGAACTAAGTCTTATTCTTGTTTTTTTGCATATATCATAACTATTTGAATTTTTATATCGAGCAATTGTTAAAACCAGAGTGCAATCCAAGTAGGGTTTCTATATAATAATAAAATATTCTTCAATTTTTACGAGTTATAATCAACATGCCGGAACCATAATGAACCCAAGAATATATTGTTGGGGTATGCACATTCTGTAAATATTAACACCAATTTCAATATAATAGTTCTAACTCAGGTGTGAGCATAAGAAGAATTCATTTGCAGAGTTGAAGTATCAATAAGGTGATAAAATCCATGAAACTGAATAGAGGGTTTCGTAGGGTTTCACGTCTATTCTTTAAAGATAAACAATTTCTCAAAATTATCCTTCAATCTGAAAATAGGATCAAGTCGAGGCAGAAGGGAAAATTGAAACCCTGCATTTCCTAATCCTTTTAAAATCATAAAACCATAACCACATTAATCTGAAAGAATATTTAAACCCATACAAGAAAGAGGTGTATAAAATTGAACTAGTTTGGAACTCATCCACATGCCCAACATAAGTCATAATCAAAACTAGGTTGTCATTACATAATGTGCCCAACAATTGTTTGCAATTTCCCCGTTGAACCAAATACAAAAGAAGTCAAAATGATAACTTTGGTAGTGCAAACCTTGGTCTTTTCCTTTATTTTGTTTTAAAACAAAATCCATACCAAATGTAAAAAGAAACAAATGGTGCAAGACACCAGGATATAAACCATAATAAACCCATGAAAGCAAGACCAGAATGCAATCAATGATGGTGAGATTATGTTTTCATAATCATTCACAGTTCTTTAAAGCCAAGCTATTTTTGTAAGCTTGACATGCAAAACCTAGGTTGTAAATACCACTAGTGTTCAAGACCTAATTATTTTTTTATTTCTTACTAACCCAAAACATGTGATAAATCATCATTCACATTATTTTTAATATACACGCACAACATAGATTCACACTTAAAACACACAGAGTATGCAACCAAACTAGAGCCAATATCCAAAATTATCAATGCAGAGTAACCCATTGATGCCAGAAGATTCAAAAATTTCCATACATGTCCAATTCAACTAAATAAACACAAATGAACAACCAAGGATCGTTATCCAACCACCAACAGAATTCCAAAATTCAAAACCCTCATCTAACCAGCAGTAGAGCAATCATGACCAAATTAAAATGAAAAAAAGGTGATATACCTCAGAAGGGAAAACCAATGGAAAGTAAAATAACTCTCATTTACTTCACATCTCCTCTAAAATCACATGGCTAACCCCAAAATCTTGCCAACCTTTCCATTTCAACCATCAACCAATCATATGTTATAAATTGGAAACCAATCATACGCCAACTCATATTTCCAATTTGAGCTATGTGCCATACAATCCATACATTCAAAGTTGTCAACTCGTATTTATAACATATCCAACAACCATATTTATACCATATTCACGAAACACAACAAAATTACAAGGTTTATTTACCAATCATATGTGAACCTTACCATAAGTCGAATCATATGCACTATCTTTGTATAGTATTAAACCTTTATATGATAACCAATGTTGTTATATGATATATGTGCATAGAGTAAAACTTAACCATACCCTTTAATATGCAACAAGCTTAACGCAATAACAATTTTTTATGCCCATAATATTGCGACTAACATAACACTTATGTGATGGACTTTTGCTTTGTTTTCCTTCTCATATGGTGATGATTTTCTTAGTGCAATGAAACATGTCACAAAACCATTTATGCATAGAACAGAAGGAATACATTATGTAACACTTCCAGTCAATGTTTTTGGAACTGCCAAACGTTTTAAGGAGAGAAATCAACTTAACGTTTTTCTCTTTAAGGGGTCCCACCTACTAGTTATATAGTTTAATAGATAAAATTAATATAGTGTGTGCATTGCAACTCTTTAAAGAAAAATTTTAGTTGTGTTTTTTTTCGTCAACAATACTTTCATTGTGTAGGCCTCCTAGGGATGGAGGCCTCAATATATCCAAAATAGCATAAGATAAACCCTACTCTTTTTTTTTCCTCACTGTGTCTCTACCTAGGTGACAACATCGGGAGGAAAATGGGAGATGGGATTCTATCAACTTGTTTCAACTTGGAATGATAAGATCATGGTCTCACTTCACTATCGAGAATTGAAATAATACTTCCATATATGAGCTTGGCTCATATGTGATTCCTTTCGGATGTAGTGTCAAATGGCCCAAGATGCCCAAAAATCATTTTCTCTCCCTAAAAAGGAGGTGATCAAACCGCACCTTCGAGTACAACTACCTTGTTACAAATTCACTCCAGTCAATATCCTAACCTTCAACATCCCCCTCCTTATAGTTAAGGCAATTACTTGGTGCATGGATAGCTCTCATAGTGTGATGGGAGGTGTGTACAAGGCCCTAGAATGAATTCATCGTCGTATGGTTGACCATCAATTACTAGCGATTATGGATTCATGCAAGCTTGCTGTATCCTACAATCCAAACTAAGGTTGGGTTTTTGAGGTTATATTTCCCTCACGGGGTCATCACCCTTTTTCCTGATCATTGTAGCATGTGTGTCACCCTAGGCATAAGGGTCATAATGACTTTACATCATCCTCACCTTCCTTCGACTTATCATAGCCAGTCTATTCAGGGTTCCAAACTCAATGATAGAAACTAAACATAAGGTTTTCAATCATTGTGGTGTTGGGTTGTTATATTCTTTCGAATATATAACATTCATCCAACTGTCTATTCGAGGTCGATCGACTGGGTGATAATTCGACCAACAAGTTAAGTCGAGTCAATGATTAAGTCAAATTTCAAAGTTATTGACCAGGAATTGAAAGTCAAAGTGATTAACGTAAATTCAAAGGGTCAACCGATAGGAGGTTGAGTGGAATCTGACTAAATACTGACTGGAGGTTGGACGGGTAGTCAACTAGTAAACTGACTAAAGTCAATTGTAACAAAATCCCAAGATTAGCGAGATTGTATCCAATCATCTGCATGGATCTGTAGTCATTTTTCGTGTGCCATGATTTAGGGTTTTTCATTCCATAAAGCTTATAAATAAGGTGTGTTGTAATTGTATTAGGATGATGAATCCTTTAAGAGGATGTTATTGGTCATGCAAATGTAAGTCAAATTGGTTGCAGGGTTGATCTTGTGTAAAGAAAGAGAGTATAATAGCAATTGTGCCTTAGATGTAGACCAAGGTTATTCTTGCAACTTTTTATTTATTGAATGAATAATACAGCAAGGAGAAAGACACTCAAGGAATGTTGGTTTTCCCAGTTTTGGGTTCGCAGGTTAAAATATCTATGTATTGTGTGTGATTGTCATTTATTTATTGTTTAAATCTATCTTCTCTTTCCTAGTTAGTTTAGTGTGAGTATTTATTTCTCATCAAGTGGTATCAGATCTTAGTTTTTGCTCTCTACAAGACGTATCAGAGAAAGGTTGAGAAGGTATTGGATCTGAGCTAAACCGAGGTCTAGTGGGAGTTCTAAGTCAGATATATTTAAAGTTGTGCTTTAAGGAATGGAAAAAAATTAGAGGATAGATATCGAAAAATTCAATGGCCAAAATTTTGAGCTTTGGAAGCTTAAAATTTAAGATCTCCCTGTAGATCGAGAACAATGGGAAATGGTATTCCTAGAAACCATTATGATGGGTATGTCGAGGGAAGAATGGAAGAAACTAGAAAGAAGGGAAAGGAGTATGATTCAACTTTATCTTGTAGATTTGGTATTGATAAATGTCTCAGGTGAAGACTCTTCAAAGAAACTATGAGACAAGTTGAGAAGCTTGTACCAATCAAAATCCCTAGTAAACAAGTTGTTCCTATGAAAGAAGTTTTATCTTCTAAGGATGAGTGATGGGAGCTTAGTAAGAGAGCATCTAAATGCATTCAATATTGTAATAATTCATTTATTGTATATGTATATTAAAATCACTAAGAGGAGAAATGTATTATCCTATTATGTCCTTTTCCATACTCTTGGGATGGATTAGTCATGGTTATAGAGATTATTTCTACCAAATTGGCGCTACAAGATGTGGTTTCATCTCTACTGTCAAAATAAATGAGATGGAATAACATGGAAGGATTTACCAAATATTCCTTGGTGGTGAGAGCTCGATCGGTCGACAAAGATAAGGAAAATTCTTCGGTAGAAATTCTAAGTCGAAGGGTATATATAAATTCCTAGTTCATCTGATGAGAAGATGATGAAAATGTGGTAAAGTTGGGAATTACAAGAGATTTTGCAAGTCGAAGGTGACATAAGTCAATGCAGGATCCAATGAGAAGTAGTCGACTGAGAGAAATACTACTCGAGATAAAGGAGGCGATGATTATCTAGTGTCGACCAGTACATAGTCGGATCAGGATGATTGGTTGATTGACTCAAGAGCATCCTTTCATATGATACCTTACAGAGAATGGTTCTGTGAATATAAGAGATATGAAGGGGGATATTTGTTCTTAGGGGACAAATCGACAACAAAAATTGTTGGATGGGGAAGAGTTTGATTGATATTGTAGGGCAGAAGGATTATAAACCTTTCCAGGTTTGCTACATATTCTAGGTTTGGAAGTAAATTTGATCTCTATTAGAAAAATGAGTGATCAAGGTGTGAACACTTTATTTCAGAAGGATATGTGCAAAATGATCATGGGAGAAATGGTCTTAATGAAATGACTTTGCACTGGAACACAATATTGTTATGGATTTTCAACTAGACTAGATGCAACAACATTGGTGTTCCTGAAGTTGACTCGACTGCAACTCAACTCAACTAAACTCAAGTTGAGTCAATACAAACCGACTCGACTTTTCTCCATTAGCCGACCAAACCATGTTATGGAACCATAGGATGGGACACATAGGAGAAAAAGTACTTCAAGCTATGACAAAAAAGGTATGGTCTAAGGTTTTCCTTATTGTAATTTAGAAGTCGATTTTTGTTAAAATTGCATATATGGAAAACAAAATTGGTTTAGGTTCCCATCTAGAGTGACAAGGGGAAAAAAAATTCTGGAATTGATACATAGTGATGTTTTTGGGCCTCTACTAGTCCCTTCACTTGGTGGATCCCTATATTATGTCTCCTTCATAGATGATTTTTCTAGGAAGACATGGATATATTTTCTGAGGAAGAAATCATAGGTTTTCAAGAAATTCAAAGGGTTTAAATATCTTGTGGAAAACAAAATAGATATGAATATCAAGGTGTTGAGAACTGAAAATGGTGTTGAATTTTGTCGAAAGGAATTTGAGCAGTTCTGCAAGTAGTGTAGAATAGCATGCCAAAATACCACACCATATGTCCCACAACAAAATAGAGTCACTAAGACACTGAACATGACTTTGATGGACAAGGCAAGGAGCATGCTTAGTGTTTTCAAGATCATACAAGAATTATGGATAGAGGTAGTTGATACTGCAAAATATTTGGTAAATAGGTCTCCTTCATCAGTACTAGTCGAATCGACTCCACATGAGGTATGGTTTGGAAAGAATCCTTCAGTGTCACATCTCAAATTATTTGGATATGATGCATTTGTGCATGTTTCCAAAGAAAAGAGGAACAAGTTGGACAATAAAGTAGTCAAGTGTATCTTCATAAGATAAAAGGATGGAATGAAAGGATATAAGATTTAGGACCTGATGTTGAGGAAAAAAATGTATAGTTGAGATGTGGTCTTCAGGGAAGTTGATGGAACTTCCAATTCTAAAGAGGTTCAAACAAAAAAAGAACTAGAGAAGCTTGTTTTTGAACTGAAGAACAAGGAAGATGATTCAAATGAATCAATTGAATCAGATGAAGAGGTGGAACAACCAACTCTAGCTGTATGGAGGTTTGAACAAGCAAGAAAACAAGAAGATAGGCATAGTCAACCTGATTTCCATTATGAATTTGTGTTATCTTCCACTGATGAGGAGACCAAGTCGGTCAAGGAGGAAGTCAACTAGAAAAAGGGTAAATTGTGGAAGGACACCATGATCGAAGAAATGGAATCATTGTACAAGAATGAGACATAGGATTTGGGATAATTATCTAATGGAATAAAACCCATCGGTAGCAAATGGGTATTCAAGAAAAAGATGAATGCAATAGGTCAAATCGAGAAATTCGAAGCTTGACTGGTAGAGAAAGGATATTCCCAAGTTGAAGGAGTCAACTCCAGTGATATTTTTTCCCCTATTGCAAAATTAACTTCCATTAGAGTACTAATGTCTCTAGCTACAACATTTGATCTCGAAATAGAGAAAATGTATGTGAAAACAATGTTCCTACATGGGACCCATAAAGGATAAATCTAAATGAAACATCCCAAAGGATTTGCAGTAAAGGGTAATAAAGAGATAGTGCGCAAGTTGAAAAGGTACCTTTATGGTCTAAAGAAATCACCAAGGATATGGTACCAAAATTTTGACATACACATCCTTAAATTGGGATTTGTGAGAATCAAGCTTGATCATTTTGTATATTCCCAAGAAGAAGGTGGTTGTTTCATATATGTATCTTTATATGTCGATGACATGTTGTTGGTCAAAAACAATATGGATGGAATAGAGGTAAAAAAGCAGTTTTCCTCCAAGTTCGACATAAAGGATCTCGGTGCAGTGAAATTCATTCTAGGAATGGAGATTAAGAGAGATTTAGTAGCTATAAATCTCCCTTTGAATCATAGGAAATACATTGAAATAGTTTTGAAGTGTTTTAGCATTCACGGTTGCAAACCAATCAAGGCACTAATTCATTTGGAAACAAAATTAACTATTGAACATTGTCCAAAGACACAGGAAGAAATAGAGGACATGGCATGTGTTCCCTAAGATATTATTGTAACATCCCCATTTCCAAACCTCAAACTAGCAATGTTTATTGTAAATATAGTATGTGGTCAAGAACCAAGCGATGTATATTGTGAATGTGATGTATGGTCGAGAGCCAATATGTAAACAATGTAAATTGAAATATAATGATTGAAATGTATCTTCGGCTACATATGGAAACAAATAGATATTTGGGAGATAAGTATCCACAAGAGAGGGTAGGGGTCCAAGGGGAAGAGTTATCCATATCTATTAAACCAAAACCGATTTCATGTTTTTCTCTAAATTATCCTTGCCATGAACTTTCCATTAGTTGTTGAGTGTTCCACAGCCTAATCATTGAATTCATGTGAGAGGGTTGGTGTGAGAGTCACTTTCCATAGTTATTGAGAGCATGGTGTTATCACTGAAATTTCGTCCGCACAGGGCGACAAGAACTCAACATCATCAACACAGAAAAACAATCATCCATGGCACAAGGATTAACTCCACAACACATCAAAAGGGCCAAAACTATACAAAGTTGGCTAAAAAGATT
>ML799793.1:0-12411 GCA_009831015.1 Picea engelmannii
GTAAACGGCGGCGCAACGAATACCAAGGTGAAATTCAAAATCAAAGAAAAAAGGTTTGCTGGCTTGTCCAGCTGTACAATTCTTTCCCTCTTCGTGCGGGTTCATGCGATGAATTTTTGAATGTTGCGGATGCTCCTGCATCACTAAGAAGTTCCAGAGTTCACCCAATGTCTTCCATACCTTGCACACCAAGTTGGGTATAAAATATTATGAGCGACATCTAGATCTCAAGTATCGTGGTGGTCTGCATAGATACATCTAGACATAAATGAATTTTTTGGACATCTCTTCCTTGGGCATGACCTATCGATATGTTGTCATAATCGAGAAGAAGCTTAAACAAAAGACGTGGTAGTTTGGGTATGGGAACCCCTCACATCATAAGTAGGGAAACGACAGCCCTAACCCATAGAACAAAGGATAGAGAAAATATGGGAAACCTCATGACAACCAGTCCAAGACGAAAGCAAAGAAGGAAATGAGAAGATGAAGAAAGATATCAGGAAGTGGTGAGACTTCCATAAGATCCCCTGGCATAACACTGTTGATTTTCACTCAAAGAAGTCATTAGTGGTTGAAGTAAAATCCTCTAAATTAGATGTGGGTTTCAACTCTGAGTCGGAATTGAAGAAGGGGAGACAGATCATTGACGTGGAACCCAGTGCCATCGTTACTACCACCAAGATCTATCCCAGTGAACTCGATGAGCCATAGGAAGGAGAGCCCCTCTTTCATTCACAGATGTGGGAGAAAGTAAATCCACTCCACTTCATTGTTGATAGTGGTAGCTAAAAGAACCTCATTTCAATAGATGTTTTCAAGTGTCTAGCCTTCCTGACAACACCGCACCCGCATCCCTACACCATTGAAAGGCTCTGTCAAGGAAGCAATCTTCGCATCATCTAATAGTGTTGCATGTTGTATGGCATCAAGACATTCAAAGGTGAGGTATTGTGTGATGTTGCTCCCCTTGAAGTTTGTGATGTTATTTTGGGTCAACCTTATTTATGGAAACATCATGTTGTATATTGATGCAGACCCCCCTTCTATCCTAAGGGATACACAACCTCTCGGTCTAGGATCAATCAAGAAACTGAGTCTGATTGACTCTCTCGATCTCTACTAGACCCTAAACCCACTTACATAGGTCCTTTCTCCAAATGCACAAGTCGCATGAGACCCACGGGTTCTCTCCTAAGCACTTTCCAACATCCATACGAACTAACACTAGCTCTTCCCTTACTAAGGGACTTCCTTTTTGTGACTACGACTATGACTACTCATCTTACCAACAAGCGCTTCGTGACTCCACGTGTCAAGTGTTTGCACCTACGCCGACCCCAACTCTCCAACTCCTGAAATCCTGAAGTGGGGCCTAGTGCGTGCTAGATCCTCCCTTAACCTTTGACGATGTGACCCCTCACTATGACCTGGGGCCAACCTCTCAAGCGCTTTGTGATTTCTCATTTTTCATCCCCAGAGGGTTTAATTTGCTCACCTTCTCGATTTCTGAAACCCGAACTCTGGGCTCTCCTTATGTTAGATCAATGGTCCACAATCCATGTGATCCAATGGTCTTGCCTTCTCCTTCACGAACTTGGGACTTCACATTTGACAAAGTTGGAGGACCACCCCGTCTCTTCTCTCAATATACGAACTAGCGAATTTATTGGGACCAGATTTACGGCCCACGCTTCCCTTTGATCAATGGTTGTGATCGTTTCGCGAACTTGGGGTTCGAGAGTTTTCTCACCCTATGGATTTCCAAGGGTTAAATCCCATGCAATTGTCTTTGGACCCAATGACTATTGATCTAGGTGCTCAAATCTAATGGTCTAGATCTAATATTCTCCCCCGCGCTTCTTCTAGTCACTGTATGTTAATCTAACGGTCCAGATCCCTTCCACAACCGATCTAACGATGGTTCTCGCTTCCCCTCCTGAGATTTATATCGTGAAGGTATCGACTTCTTGTGTACTCCTTGCATTAAGGGATTTTGACGACTCAGATCCAAGGGATGTGTCAAAGAGAAATTTCTCCAACCCTCTTGGTGTTCTCTTTTCCTAGTTCTTCGACTTCTCACAAGTCTCTTCAACACTTAGTCGAATTTCTGATCCATGCACTCCTTGCACCAGATCTTTATGAAAGGTTTGAATTCTTGTGGATGAGTGTGCATGCCTTGCACCAGTCTCTTTGCACTCCTTGTAAAGGGAAAAGTTATGTGCTATCTCTTCTATGCTTCGGAACCGAAAAAAATTCTGTTGATGCACTCCTTGCGCTCTATTCACATACCTTGCACCACTCATCTGAAGAGAAACAATTGAAACTTATCCTAACATTCACAATTCCATATATTCATAACAAAATTCATTCATTCATTCATGAAAACACAATAATAGGGGATTGCAAACAATGTCCACACTATGCATTGGATCAATTTTCCTCTATTATATTCCAAAGTGAAAAATGGTTACAATTGTAAATGAAAACCAAAACCAAAAACTCAGAAATCTCCTCCTACTTCTATCTCATTTTCTCCTACTACTATATAACTACTTCTAGCCATCCTCATTTTGGCTTACAAAACCTCTATTTATCTTAGAGAGATTTTAGGGTTTCCTCTCGCTACTTGTCTCCATCAAACTTATCCTAATAGCTATCCTAGAGTAGTCGCAATCCAGAGCCCAAGTGGAAACTCCCACTTCGCTCGTGATCGCTCAAGCATGCCTCAGAAGATTTTTCCAGCACTGAGTTTAAGCAGAATTCAAAATATCTATCGTAGCTACTAGCGTTGAGCTCCCGTACAAATTTCAAGACGCTGATAGGTCCTTCTCTGCATGCTTTCCAGCGATGCTCCTGCATCATACTCCCCTTGACAAAAAATCATGGACTCTTGTCCATGAGCTCCTGCATCGAATTTCCATCCTTCTGTATAGCAGCTTCATTTTCCCAACTGGCATCTTCTATTGGGTGTCCCTTCCACTTGACCAAATATTCAAGGTAGGTCCTCCACCTGGTATTTTTTGTTGATCCTCTGATCAACTATCTTCTCCATATGTGGTTTCTCTACCACAAGAATTTGTTTCTCCCACTGAATCTTTGTCTAATCTTTTGGTCCCTCAATGTCATCTTCCCTGTAAGGATACATGTATGAAACATTGAATATGGGCAATATGCCCACATCATCTGGGAACTCAATCTCATAGGCGTTTGCATCAAAACTCTTCAAGATCTTACATGGCCCTATATTCTTCATTTTTAACTTGCTATATGTTCCCCTACAGAACCTTTCTTTCCTGAGATGTGCCAGAACCTGATCTCCCACTTCAAATTGAAGTTTTCTGTGATGTAGATCAACTCTGTGTTTGTACTCTTGGTTAGAACTCTACAACTGTCCTCTAATCTAGATATGGAGCTTATGCATTTCTGCAACAAAATATTCTTCTCCCACCCTCTTGATCTCACTTTGTTCCAAGTCTCTCAACTCATTTACTCCCCTTGGTTGCATTCCATACAATATTTGGAATGGGCTCTTTCCAGTGCTCCTGTTTGGTGAGTCATTGTATGCAAATTCTTCTTGCGGAAGAATCTAATCCCATTGCTTATGGTGTTTCGTAACCAGACTCCTAAATAGGTTTCCCAAACTTCTGTTTACGACCTCAATCTGTCCATTTGTCTGAGGGTGATAAGCTGAGATGAAGGAAAAATATGTCCCCAACGTATTCCACGGTGTTCTTCAAAAGTGACCAACAAATTTTGTGTCTCTGTCCGAGACAATTCTTCTAGGTAGGTCATGAAGTCTCACAACTTCCTTAAAGAACATATTTGCAACATGTGTTGCATCACTAGTCTTCTAGCATGGGATAAAATGTGCCATCTTTGAAAATCTATCCACCACCATAAATATGGAATCGAATCCTCTTTGCATTCTTGGTAGTCCCAACACAAAATCCATGCTTATTGCATCCCAAGGCCTCCCTGGTACTGGCAATGGTTGATACAATCCAGTGTTTTGTCTTTTCCCTTTTGCATGCTGGTAGATTCTACATATGTTCACAAACTTTATCACCTTTGTTCTCATACTTGGCCAATAGTATGAACTTCTTAACTGTGCAAATGTTTTATCATGGCCAAAATGTTCAGCCAATCCTCCACTATTCTTTTCCTTCAGAAGTTTATCCCTCATTGAGAATTTTCGTATGCACAATTGATTTCCCTTGAACAGAAACCCCTCTTGAATCATATACTATGTCCATTGGCTTCTATCTCTCAGCACAGGTTTCGCACATGCTTTGTATGCTTCCTTGAAATTTGTATTATCATAATACATGTCCTTAAGGTGTTCAAAACCCAAGTTCTTCACCTGAAATTCCTGTAGAATCAAACATCTCCTTCTTAATGCATCAACAACTTTTTTATCATTCCCAACAATATGTTTTATGACAAAAGTAAAATTCTATTTAAACTAAACCCATTTTGCATGCCTCTAATTCAATTTTTCTTGCCTGGTTATGAATTGTAAAGCCTGGTTATCGCTATACAAGACAAATTCTTGTGGACAAGGTAATGTCTCCACTTATTCAAGGCTTGAATTATGGCATAAAACTCCTTGTCATATGTGGAGTATTTTCTCTTGGTCTCATTCAGCTTCTCACTGAAATAGGCAACTGGTCTATTATCCTGGCTCAAAACTGCTCCAATTGCAACTCCACTTGCATCACATCTTACCTAAACTATTTTCTCAAAATTCGGTAAGACAAAAATTGGTCATTCTATTATTTTCTCCTTCAGTATATTGAAGATCCTCTCAGCCTCCTCTGTCCATTTAAAATACTTGTGCTTCTTCTTCACTGTATCCATCATTGGTGCACAAATTCCACTGAAGTCTTTGATGAATTTTCTATAGAAGCTTGCTAATCCATGGAAGCTCCTTACCTCAAATATGCTCTTCGGTGACGACCATTCTTTGATTTCTGTCACCTTCTCTGGATCCATCTTTAGTTCATTAGAAGAAATCACAAAACCCAAGTAAATGAGTTTTTTCTTCATAAAAGAGGGATTCTTCAGATTTATCAACAACTTCTCCTACTATAGTCTTCTCATCACTAGTGTCATATGTCTCTAATGCTCCTCTTTAGTCCTACTAAATATTAGTAATAAGTATATCATCCAGATATACAACCACAAACTTGCCAATGAAATCTTTCAGTATTTCATTCATCAGCCTCATAAAAGTACTCGGGGCATTTGTTAAGACAAAGGGCATAACAAGCCACTCATGAAAACCTTCATTTGTATTAAAGGTTGTATTCCACTCATCACCTTCTCTCATCCTAATCTAATGATATCCAATTTTCAAATATATTTTAGAAAATAATTTTTCTCCACTTAAATAGTCCATTAAATCATCCATCTTGGTGTTAGCACTCAGTAAATTTTGTCCGACTGAATAGACAAATGATAGAGGTAACTGTTTGAACCTACTTTAGAGTTGGGCACTAGCCTACTCAACTCAGAGAGGGATCTCTCATGTCACTGGGTATATCTATGGAAATCGGTGGCTAGATTTGGTTTGTTCGGGTTTTTTTAATAAAATGACTAGAGGAATGAAGATGAAATTTGGGCTATAGAGTCTAGAATAAACAATACATTGTCAAACCTGGGAACTATTAAGAGGAAAAGGATAAATCAAGCAGTGATTTTGAGTTTATATCTGAAAAATTTTCATGGCATCAGAGGAAAAGGAAACATATAACTACATCAGAGCATTATAGAAATGAATTCTGAATTAGTTCAGAAGAAGATAAACATAGTCTAAATTGCTAAGCCAAGAGCATCAAATGATGAGTTCTAGGATTTTAAAATCTCCAAATTAAACAAAAGAAAAATATATATGGAATAAAGATCACAAGAAACACATACTATGAAGGGAAAACAAGACTCATATCACCACTAGTTAGAATCTTTTCATAAACAGTCCAAAATCTGCTTCTGCATTTATATATTCATTCTAACCCCAAAATTTACAGAGGGTAGGCTCCTCTTTTCTCCATCCCTTTTTTATATCTTCAAGATATTATAAATATAGAGAAGGTCCTTTCGTGGAATTCAAAATGTTCAGACTTATCATCATTCTAAAACTAGAGATAAGTTACAAGGAAGAATGATTTATAATAACCGTTACCCTATTTTAGAGGGACTGTTAAGAACAGGTTCATCATATCTAGGTGCCATCTGTCCAAAACTTGTTGGAATGTAATTATCTCCACCTCAAAGTTCATTTTATCTTAGTGATCTCCTCCTTTAGAATATCCATCCAGGCCAATTGATTCTCTTTGACACTTTCATTCGTTTGAGCTATAGTTTCTTTCTTTTGTCATTTGCTTCATTTCTTTTTTACTGCTCGCTTGTTGATGACTAAATCCCTCATAATGGGATTTAGCCTGACTTCCAATTTTGAGTATGTAGCAGGTTCTATGTGGAATTTAGTCGCTAATATGCATGCAATTACCCTTTCTTTCTTACTCGCAGGTAAATCTTCCATGTTTCCTGAATGACCGGTTTTACTGGATATATCTTTGTCCATGTATCCCAATTTTGTGGACACCGAAATGTTCCTACAAAAACTAAAGAGTTGAGAAAATTGGAGATTATTTCATTTATGGATGAGATTATGCCTCCATACTTGAGAATCAGTAGTTATAGAGTTCCAATCATGAATCACTGACTGATTCTCTTACAAGTACGTTGGTTTACCATGCTTAGCTAATCCATTTCAAATTATTAGCTTTCGAGTTCGTTATATGGCGGTGTTCACCTGACATCATATAGTTGTGAAGTACGAAACGATTGAAACTGGGTGATTCTGACCAGTTGTTTCCCACCCCACAGTTGGTTGATTTGACATATTGGAACATGTGACATTAGGGCTTTGGTGAAAGTGGTTTTAGGAAACCCACCTTTCGCCCCGACGTATGTCTGGAGGCATCACGCGTCCACTTTAAAACCACAATGTTTTCCCCGGTCTGCCTTTACATGGTTAAGTCCCATGCATATTCACTACCCAATATGGGCTCCAACCATTGATATGGGTCATTTTATAATCGACGGTCTATTGATTTATACCTTTTGCGCCTCCGCTATATTCATCTATACACCATCGGACATGTCCTAGTCCTCTAAATTATCAATTCTCCAAATTATGAAGCTTCCACGACGATGTAGCTTTTGCTAAATTCCAGAGACTTGGATCTTGTCTGAAATTTTTTATGGTGATAACATAAGATCCAACTATGGATGTTATCCTCCCTGTGAGGTAGCAAAGAACTTGTAGACCTGGTGCCTGATCCATTGGGATGATCCCAAAACATGTGTGTGTACTCTTCTCCTACCATATCACTAGTGTTTGTTGAAGTCTAAACTTTGCACGCTTCTCTCAACTTGATATTGAACACTGAATATACTATTGAAACTAACTGTACACAATACTGGAAATATAAACTGAAAAATGCTTGTCCAACAAGCTTATTCGTACGTTCCTACCTACCCTAAAACGATGAAATGAATACTCAATAAAGTGAAATCAAAATTCCAATGCAACCATGCAAGCATTTTATCCATTGTTTGTCTACTTTTCAAAAGATTGCTCCAAATCTAGCTTACTGCTAACTCATTCACCAATTCATCCATAAATCCAAATCTCAAAAAATTAAAGACATTTGTATTGTTCATTTCTTCCAATAGGATTGCAAATGGATCTTCTAAAATATCTGTAAAACAATCATCGTGTTTCACTCCTTCCATTGTATTTTTATTTTTAGGTGATTCAACTCATTGACTTCTAAAAAACTGACAGAGTTGTTGAGAAGTATGGTAGTAGGGATTTTCTGAGTCATAAAGCGACCATGGCTGGAGGACATCATCTAATGTGAAAATATTTGGTGCAGACATTGATTCATTGTAATCCATTGTTGTTGGTATATTTTGATCGTAAACCTTTCTCATATAATGTGTCTCGAGATCCCGAATCATATGAAAGAATGACTCCTTTTCAGGAATCAAGATAGAAGGGCAGGATTCTTCCACCAGGGTTTCCCCGCTGTTTGGATTTTTCATATGTGTAATTTCAAAATCTTCATCCATATCTAGGTTGTTCATAAATAGGATCACTACATCATTTTCAGGGGAAGAAAGGAAACCTTGAAATACCTTATCTTGCTAGTAATATTGTTGAACATATGAATTAGTTCTAGGATAAAGGAAAATACCTTTGATAAAAAATTCTTGATCGGCTTCTTCTTTAATCTGATGGTTAAGCTCTGATTGAAATTATAAATTGAAATACCCTTCCGAGTGATAATTGTACAATGCATGTGAGTGTAGTTGGTGTTCTTTAATGATGACAACCTTTTCATGTAAAACAGTGCTACTGTGAATATAGTCAAAAGTCCCTACTTTTTCTAAAATTTCATGATTTTCTCTTAACCATTCAAAGGAAGAAAAACATAAGGGGAGAGAGTTTTTATTTGTAAGCTCGCTTCTTTCTTTGCCTTCGACTTCATGCTTGGATACTTTCTGATTTGAAATGCCATTTTTTTTCAACAGTTCGAATGAGGAAAAACATAATGGAAAGGTTTTGTTACCTGACTCACAACCTTCTTCAGTTTTTCCAGTATCATCATAGGTACATTCTTCCATCTCTTTGGGTTTTTGGACATGCTCACCTTCATCTTTGTCTTCGACCAATGACTATATTTTTGAATTTGCAAGGTCTTCCTCAAAACAAAGAATAGGGTCATCAAGAGTCTGAGAAGAGTACTCCAATATCTATTTTGTTGGTTTGGTTTGACTTGGTATCAACACAGATTCATTTTCCTCAACAATAATCTAAGAATTGTCTTTCAACAATTTGAATGTAGTAAAGCACAAGGGTAGAGAATTCTCTTCAGCTGATCTAATACTTTGCTCCTCACTGTACTGTTGAAAAAGAAAGCCTTCAATATTGCGATCATCCTCGTATTTGTCATATACAGGAAAATCAACATCATATGCGAGGTCGTCTAACAAGAACAGACTTGGAACATTAATATGTTCTAAAACAGACCAGTTTACAAACTCATTCTCTTGACTGTCTACAAAAGAATATATAAAATGATCAACCCCCTGTTTATCATGGGATGGATCAGAAGCTAAAATATCACCTCTTCCTTTAACAAGTGGAATATAATTTTTAGCACAATCACGAGCTTCAAGAGGGACCATGACATTGTTAATTTTATGCTCAAGATTCCAATTAACTATTTTATGTTCATATTCACTTTCATGTCCTTACACATCTAACCCCTTTTTTTGGACCTATTCACATGCCTGGATGTTGTGTTGAATATCTTGGGCATCATTAAACATTTACTATAAGGACTTAGGTTTTCTTTCCATCAGGAGGAAAGACAAATCTGGACGAAGAGTTGTTGTATAATGGAGCATAACAGCAGCTTCAGTGGGTTGAATCTCTTCAGGAAATTTGTAGTAAACACTGGAAAAAATTCTACTGAATATAGAGATAGTTTCATTGTTCTACCATTTCAAGGCATAGAACTCTTCAAGTTGTAGCTCCAAAGATTTATTCTTGCTCGAAAACATTAATTATACAATCCTTCAATTCCTCAATTCCTTCGATGAGCTAATTGTATCTAGCTGCAAATGTCTAAACCAGTCTTTGGTGTCCCCTTTGAGGGATTGAGAGAAGGCCCTCATACAAACATCATCATGGTTAATCTCAAATAAATCCATAAATGCACAAACCCTTGGATGTGCTTTTTAGCTGAGATGACATTAGTTTCTCCATCAAACATAGGTAGATATTCATGGTGATTTGGAGGGAAATCATGGAGGACTTGGGGTATTTTCATGGGTATGTATCTATGTTGGGCTCTGAAGGACATTGGACTAGGAACAGGGGGAGAGAAATTGGCCTTGGCTTTATAGAGTTCAACGAATTGGTCATGGTTATCACATGGTCCAACTGTAAAAATATTATCGAAATCATCGATATGGTGGGGGTATGCATGTGAAAAATTAAGAGGAGGATAAATGATTGCAAGTTTTTCATGATCATCATTAGAATGCAGTAGGTAAAGAAAAATTTATTTGATATGTTCAAGGAAAAAGCAGAGGCAACTTATAACAAACAATAAAATGCCTTGGAAAAATTCCAATGTTAAGTACTTGTTTTCTTCCATAATGTCTTTTCATACCTTTGTTAAGGGATCTCATTTCCCAATGGAGTCTTTGAATTACATTTGAAACTTGAGTGGAGTCACCAATAATGTTTTGGAAGCTAGATTCTACATTGAGAGTGGAGTCGCCATGGAAAATTCAAATTTCTGGATTCTTCTACAAGTGGAATCACCTTCAAACTAATTTTTTGATGTGTGGAGTTGCCAGAGTAGGAATATAGCCAATATGTGCCTAAGTGCCTGCTACTCTCAGACCTTAGATCTCAACCATGTCATTCTTCCAAGGGAATTGTTTTTTAATTTCAGCCCCGACAACGGCGCCAAAATGTTAGCACTCTGTAAATTTTGTCTGGCTGAATAGAAAAATGACAGAGGTAATCGTTTCAACCTAATTTAGAGTTGGGCACTAGCCTTCTCAACTCAGAGAGGGATCTCTTGTGTCACTGGGTATATCTATCGAAATTGGTGGCTAGATTTGGTTTGTTCGGGGTTTTTTGATAAAATTGTTGGAGGAATGAAGATGACATTTGGGCTATGGAGTCTAGAATAAATAATACATTGTCAAACCTAGGAATTATTAAGATGAAAAGGATAAATCAAGTAGTGAGTCTGAGTTTATATCTGAAAAATTTGCATGGCATTAGAGGAAAAGGAAACATATAACTACATTAGAGCATTATAGAAATGAATTCTGAATTAGTTCAGAAGAAGATAAACATAGTCTAAATTGCTAAGCCAAGAGAATCAAATGATGAGTTATGGGATTTTAAACTCTCCAATTTAAATAGAAGAAAAATGTATATGGAATAAACATCACAGTAAAAACATACTATGAAGGGAAAACAAGACTCATATCACCGTCAGTTAGAATGTTTCCATAAATAGTGAAAAATCTACTTCAACATTTATATATTCATTCTAACCCCAAAATTTACAAAGGTCTTCCTGCACCGAGGGTAGGCTCCTCTTTTCTCCATCCCTTTTTTTTTATATCTTATAGATATTATATATAGAGAGAAGGTCCCTTCGTGGAATTCAAAACGTTCAGACTTCTCATCGTTTTAAAACTAGAGATAAGTTATAAGGAGGAATGATTTATAATAACCGTTACCCTATTTTAGAGGGATCGTTAGGAATAGGCTCATCATATCTAGGTGCCATCTATCCAAAACTTGATGGAATGTACTTATATATGCCTCAGAGTTCATTTTATCTTAGCGGTCTCCTCCTTTAGAGTATCCATCCAAACCGATTGATTCTCTCTGACACTTTCAACCATTTCAGCTATAGTTTCTTTCTTCTGCTGTTTGATCCGTTTCTTTTTTACAGCTCGCCTATTGATGACTAGATCCCTCATAATGGGATTTAGTCTAACTTCCAATTCTGAGTCTGTAGCAAGTTCTGTGTGGAATTTAGTCGCTAATATGCCTGCAATTACCCCTTATTTATTACTCGTGGGTAAATCTGCCATGTTTCCTGAATGACCAGCTTTACTGGATATAGCTTTGTCCATGTATCCCAATTTTGTGGACACCGAAATGTACCTACAGAAATCAGAGAGTCGAGCAAATTGGAAATTACTTTGTTTATGGATGAGATGATGCCTCCATACTTGAGAATCAGTAGTTATAGAGTTCCAATCATGAATCACTGACATAGTCTCTTACAGGTATGTTGGTTTACCATGCTTAGCTATTCCATTTCAAATGATTAGCTTTTGAGTTAGTTATACGGTAGCGTTCACCTAACATCATACGGTTGTGAAGTACCGAATGAGTGAAAGTGGTTTCAGGAAACCTTCCTTTTTCCCCGATGTATCTTCGGAGGCTCTGTGTGTCCACTTGAAAAACCACAATGGTTTCCTCAGTCTGCCTTTACATGGTTAAGTCCCATGCAAGTTCACCGCCCAATATGGGCTCCAACCATTGATCTGGGTCATTTTATAATCGATGGTATGTCAAGTTATACCTTTTGCACCTCCTCTATATTCGTCTATACACCTGTTCAAGGATAAATTCGTGAGTGCGGACACGGACCAATCTCCCCAGATCCACCTGGATCTGGAACAAACTATGACAGAATACTACTCTTTCCCTAGTTCTAAAATATTGAATGGACAAGAGAAAAAGGATGATGTACTTACTTTATGAAAGCTCTCCTTATCTCTGTTGATCCT
>ML799793.1:12511-23276 GCA_009831015.1 Picea engelmannii
CGTACTATCTTCAAAAGTGTGATTTTGAGAAGCTGATAAGTGTAACTTTCTTCATGAAAATGATCTTAAAGAAGAGTTAGATCTTCCATCATCATGTCATTATCATGTCATCATTTCGATAACCAAAAATGTGGATAACAACACCACCAGACATGTCCCGATCCTCTAAATTATCAATTCTCCAAATTATCAAGCTTCCGCGATGATGTAGCTTTTGCTAAATTCCTGAGACTTGGATCTTGTCTAAAAATTGTTATGGTGATAACACTTGGTAAAGGGAATCTATACCTAATGGTGATCTTGTTAATGTCTCTTGCATATGTACACATTATCCATCCTCCATCCTTCTTTGGAATCAACACAGTTGAGTCTGCACATGGACTCAAGCTCTCTCTAACCAAACCCTTGTCTAACAATTCCTGGACTTGATTATTTACCTCCTCATTCTCTCGAGGTGTCAGTTTGTATGTTTCTTTGCTTGGAAGACTTGCTCCTGGTATCAATTCAATATGATGGATAATACTTCTAATGGATGGCAATGAGTTAGGAAGCTCATCCACCACTATGTCAACAAAATTATCCAACAATTCCTGAACATCTTCAGGCAAATCATCCATTGAACTACTTGTAAGGATAACTCTGGGTTTCCTCACCACAACAAACTACATTTCTTTTTCTTCCTTGACTTCCTTCAGGAGTTCCTTCCCATTCATGAGAAGTATTCTCATGTTGGCTTCCTCTTTCACTTTCTTCTTCTCTATTGGCAACAGCATGTGTGTTCTACCATTCTTCTCTAGGGTGCATATATTTTTCCTCCCATCATGAATGACATTCCTATCAAAATGCCATGGTCTTCCCAAAAAGATATGGCATACATCCATGGGAATTACATCACAGATAATTTCATCTCTATATCCTCCTATCTTAAATTCAACCAAGCATTATTTAGTAACCATTACCTGGTGTCCTTTTTGCAACCATGAGACTTTATATGGATCCGGATGTGAAGTTTTCTCAAGATCCAATTTCTCCACCATATCCATGGATACTAAGTTATCAGTGCTCCCACTATCAATTATCACCTTGCATACTCTGTATTTAGTCTTGCAAGATGTTATGAAGAGACTATTCCTCTACACTAGCATTTCAACTTCTACCTCTGGTTTTAAGAGAACCTTCCTCAACATTAGGGATCTCCCATCCTCTGGTCCTTCTTCTTCAACATCTCTTCGTTGTGCTTCTAAAATGTGATCTTCACCTCCTCCTTTTTTCTTTTTCTCATGGAATTCCCAAGACATGTGCCCTGTCTTTTCGCAGGCATAACATCTTACTTCTCCTCCTCCTCTTCTTTCTCTTCCTCTAGAAGAACTTATTCCACCACCCTGTCTTCCTCGAGAATTTTCTCCTCCTTTCGAGTGATTGTGTGGTTTTTCAGCCTCATCATTAGACTTATGTGCCTTGTCATGGGTAAATCCCTTACCTTTGGTTGGGGCTGGGCTCTTACCTCTTCCTCGCTGGCTTTGTTTTTTGGCCAAATTCTCCTCTTCCTTCGGCGCAAACTGATAAGCATCCTCCATTGTTCTTACTGACATCATGATGAGCTCATCCTGGATTTCATATCTCAGGCCATTTATATATCTTGCTACTTTTTCTTCATCTCTCTCTCTTTGTCCAGTTTTGATGTTTAGCCTATAGAAATCCTTGGTGTACTCCTTAACTGTCATCCCTTTCTATCTCAGGTTCTACATTTTACTGAACAAATTAATCTAATAATCCTTGGGAATGAACTTATCCTTCAACTTGGCTACCATTCTATCCCAACTCTTTATCTTTTTCTTGCCTTTTATTCCTCTCTTAGCTTGTAGTTCATCCCACCACAACGTCGCATGTCCTTTGAGCCGAGTGATAGCCTATTTCACCTTCCTCTCTTCATCGACATATTCATAGTTGAAATGTCTATCCATGGATCTTATCCAATCCAGTAGCTCTTCAGCATATAAATTGCCTTCATACATTGGGACCTCTATCTTGGCTCTTCCTCCCAATCTAACAACTACTCTCAGCAAGCATTCTTCGGTGACATCCTCTCCTGCAACTTCTTTGAATTCTAATGCTTCACTCTCTGCATCGCTGATATCTCCAGTATCAATTTCTCATCTCTATGCTTCCTCCATCACCTATAATCTTGCACGAATTTCTCACATCTCCCTTTCTACATATCGATTGGCCAAAGGTGGTACTCGTTTCCTTGGTAGCATTTTGTTGATTGTCTGTCACACATAGAGTACAACTTCGAGTCCTTTTGTCTCCTCTCCTTTGCTTGTTGTCTGCAAGAAAACTAAATCTCTGATACCACTTTATGCAGACCCTCCTCGAGGGATGCACAACCTCCCGGTCTAGGATGAATCAAGAAACTGAGTCTGATTGACTCACCGGGTCTCTACTAGACCCTAAACCCACTTACACAGGTCCTTTCTCCAAATGCGCAGGTTGCATGAAACCTGCAGGTTCTCTCCTAAGCACTATACAACTTCCACATGAACTGGCACTAACTCTTCCTGTACTAAGCACCTTCCTTTCCGTGACCACAATTGTGACCACTCACCTAACCAACAGGTGCTTTGTGACTCTACATGTCAGGTGTTTGCACTCGTGCCAACCCTAACTCTTCAACTCCCAAAATCCTGAAGTGGGGCCTATCATGTGCTAACTCCTCCCTTAACCTTAGGCGATGTGACCCCTCACTATGACCTGAGGCCAACCTCTCAAGTGCTTCATAATTTCATGTTTCACGTCCTTGAAGGGTTTGATTCACTCACCTTCCCAATTTTTGAAACCCAAACTCTGGGTTCTCGTTACATCATATCAATGGTCCACAATCTGTGTGATCTGATGATCTTGCCTTCTCCTTCGCGAACTCAGGACTTCGCGTTTCACGAAGTTGGAGGACCGCTCCCCTCTCTTCTCCCGATATCCAAACTCATGAAATTCTTGGGACCAAATATACTACCCATGCTTCCCTTTGATAAACGACTGTGATCATTTCACAAACTTAGGGTTCGTGAGTTTTCTCGCCCTGTGCACTTGAAAGGGTTAAATCCCATGCACTTGTCTCTGGATCCAACGAATGTTGATCCACGTGCTTAGATCTAATGGTCCAAATCTGATCTTCTCCCTCGTGCTTCTTCTAGTCACTAGACATTAATATAATGGTCCATATCCCTTCCACAACCAATCTAATGATAGTTATTGCTTCCCCTCCTGAGCTTTATCTCATGAAGGTCTCAAATTCCCATGCACTCCTTTCATTCATGGATTTCGACAACTGAGATCCAAAGTATGTGTTGAAGAGAAATGTTTCCCTCCCTCCTGGCATTCTCCTTTTCTGGTTCTTCGACTTCTCACAAGTCTCTTCAACACTTAGTCAAATTTTTTATCCATGCACTCCTTGCACCAGATCTTTATGCAAGGTTTGAATTCTTGCGAATGACTATGCACGCCTTGCACCAGTCTCTTTGTGCTCCTTGCAAAGGGAAAAGTTTCGTGCTATATCTTCTGAGATTCAGAACAAAAACAGATTTTGTCAATGCACTCCTTGCGTTCTATGTGCACACCTTGCACCACTCATCTGAAGAGAAACAATTGAAACTTATCCTAATATTCACAGTTCCATCTATTCATAATGAAATTCATCCATTCATTCATTAAAACACAATAACAGGGGATTGCAAAGAATGTCCACACTATGCATTAGATCAATTTTCCTCTGTTATATTCCAAAATAAAAAATGGTTACAATTGTAAATGAAAACCAAAAATTGAAACTCATAAATCTCCTCCTACTTCTATCTCATTTTCTTCTACTACCATCTAACTACTTCTAGCCAGCCTCATTTTGGCTTACAAAAACTCTATTTATCTTAGAGGGATTTTAGGGTTTCCCCTGGCTACTTGTCTCCATCAAACTTATCTGGACGTCTATCCTAGAGTAGTTGCATTCCAGAGATGGAGTGGAAACTCCCACTTCACTCGTGATCTCTCAAGCATGCCTCAAAATATTTTTTTGTCGTTGAGTTAAGGCAAACTTCAAAATATCTTTCATAGCTGCCAACGTTGAGCTCCCATACAAATTTCGAGACATTGATAGGTCCTACTTCGCGTGCTTTCCAGTGATTCTCCTACATCATATATGAGTCTAGGCCTTGGTGTTATTATTACTTTGACCAGAAAATTGTACAAGATATTCAAGGTAGTCCCACCTAGTGCTATTTCCTTGATCTCTGCCAAGCAATGCAGGAAGGTCATTTATCAAACTGGAAATTTTTTCTTCTCCATGATTTTCTCTCAGAGTGAGAAAAAGGTTGCAGCCACATCCATGGCCTCCATGAATGACCTCTCCACACAGAAGAAGAAAGTGGATAAGATCATGGAATAATACAAAGACATCTTCTCATCACCTACTGGAGTACCTCTGCATTGTCAGGTCAATCATCCCATTGATATGACCCCCAATGCAATGCTACCAAATGGGCTAGTATATCATCACTATCTGCTATAAAATTAGGAGATCAAGCATCAGATCCAAAAAATTCTCCATAAGGGGCACATACAAACTAGCTCATCACCTTGTGGAAGCCCAATCATGTTGGTGTAGAAGAAAGATGGGACCTGGCAACTCTGCATTGATTATCGAGCCCTAAACAAAATCACAGTCAGGAACCGATATCTAATTCCCTGAATCAATGATCTCCTTCATCAACTCAAGGGGGACAAATACTTCAGCAAGATTCATATGAAGTCTGGATAGCATCAGGTCCAAATAGAATAGACAAATGTATGGAAAATTTCCTTCAAGTCAAAAGAAGGTATTTCTGAATGGTTGGTCATGCCCTTTGGTTTGAAAAATGCCCCGACAACTTTCATGTGGTTGATAGATGATAAATTGCAACCTTTCATTAATTGTTTTGTGGTGGTGTATCTAGATGACATCCTCATCCACAACAAGACTTGGGCAAAAAAATTGCATCATATTCAACAGGTTCTACACACTATATGGCAGCACAAGCTATATTCCATCCTATAAAAATTCTCCTTTGACATGGACAGGGTCCAGTACCTAGACTACATTGTTGATGTGTATGGTGTTCATGTTGATACAGCTAAGATCCAAGTCATCCATGATTGGCCAGCCCCAACCACTGCTCACTGAGCTTCGAATCTTCTTAGGCCTTGCAAATTTTTATCATAGGTTTATGTTGGGATTCTCTCATATTGCATGGGACCTCAGTGAAATAACCAAAGGTGGTGGTAAGGAAAGAAAACTATGGGGCCTATCCCAATAGAAAGTGTTCAATGATATGAAGCAATGCTTGTGTTTAGCACCAGTTCTCTCATTATCTAACCTACAACATTCCTTTGAGATCGAGACAGATGCTTCATACTATGGTGTGGGCACAATCCTCACTCAGCACAACCACCTTGTGGCCTATCATAGTGAGACACTATCATATGTTGTCTGTAAGTACCCTACTTACGACAAATAAATGTACTCCATTGTGAAATCCTATTGCCAATGGAGGAATTGCATTCTCAGGAAGGAGACATTCATCCACACTGATCATAATCCATTGTAGTTCATGCAGACACAAGGTAAATTGCATAATGATGGCCATCAGAAGTGGTCCACATATTTGTTGCAATTCCACCTCAACATCAAGTATAAAAATGGAAGTACCAACTGAGTCATTGATTTCCTCGGCTGACCTCCATTCATGGAACTCACCATAGTGCTATACTCTTATGGCCATGAGACCTCTGGGTATCCCCACCTCTATGATATGGATCCTAACTTCACCAACACCTACTAGATGTTGGGCACCAACAAAACTCTCAATAATTTCCATATTTAGGATGAGCTTCTTTGCCATATGGGCCATCTCCACATTCCATCAAGTGAGTTAGCGAAAATGATTTGGGAATCCCACTACAGTCCGATGGTAGGACACTTCATCGTGGAAAATATAATGCCAGTGTTGTAGAGACATTTCTACTGGCCAAAAATTCGATAGGATGTCAACAAGTATATTCAGTCATCCATTGCCTGCACTATTTCGAAACTAAACATGAAGAAACAAGGCATGTAAACTCCCCTTCCTACTCTCAACATGCCCTAGGAATCCATTTCAATGGACTACATGTCAATCCTCCCTTCCACTAGATGGGTAAATGACTGTGTTTTAGTGGTTTTGGATCGCTTTTCCAAGATGGCAATTTTGGCCGCCTCCAAGAAGAGAATCGCAATAGAGGACACTACCAAGATTTTCTTTGAATGAGTTTGGGTACACTTTGGAATCCCACAAACAACTATCTCATATCAGTAAAGTCGGTTCCTCAGCACATTCTAGTCAAGTCTCTGGTCACTATTGGACACCAAGCTCACCAATTCCACTTCCTTCCATCCCAGACGGATGACCAAACCAGGGTCATCAACCGGATGATCGTGCACATCCTACACATGTATAATTCCAAGAACCCTCACAGCTATGATGAGATTCTTCCCTATGTTCAACACAACTACAAAAGATCCATACATAGCTCAATCGACCACAACCCCTTTCAACTAGGGTTGGGATTTCAAACATTGGGTCCCATGGATGTTGCACTACCCCTTGCGGCCACCTGGAAGAATCTTTGCATGATCCAACTGCAGATGAAAAATCCACCCGGTTCATTGAGTAGATCCAGAACATCCACCAATAGGTTTAGGATATTTTATATAAGTCCAATGCCAAGTACAAGCAGTGCCATGATAAACATTGGGTGCCATACTAGTTTCAGGTGGGATACAAAGTTTGGTTACACTTGAAAAAAGAATTCCTTACAGGGAATCATCGGAAGCTTCATCCACTCCTTTATGGGCCTTACACCATTACCAAGGTTGTGGGTGACAATGATTTTGAGCTCAACCTACCCCCTTTCCTTGGCTTGCACCAAGTGTTCAATGTGGACCTCCTTTGGCCTTATTTTCCACTATTATTGGACATCTTGGAGATAGAAGAACAATTGACACCAACACAGCTCAACTATGAATGCATGGAACAATAATCCACTAATCATATTTTAGAAACACATGTCAAGGTAACTTGCTAGCATAGGTTCTAGCTTTATCAGGTTGTCAAAGCAAGGCAGCTCCTGCACCAAAGGAAGTGGCTCACCTAAGGCCAAATTCAACAGAAATTTCCTCATTTGATGGGGACAATCAACATAGTGGATACCATTGCTTCCTAAGGAGGGATAATTGATCTAGGTGGATATCAGTGGCCACCCACCTTTTCCACCTGGTTCAAAACAAGTTTTTGGCAGTTTTGGCAATTTACTATTTTTAGCAGTTTTTAACTTTTGGGGCCATTTTGAGGACCTAAATGATTTTTTTTCATGATATGGAACCTCAATGATATCCAAGGTACTTGTTTTATCCTTTAAAATTAATCTCCTCTTCAATACCTTTCCAATGAGCTATCATGTGCCCAAAACAGAGATCGTATGAAAACATTACGACCTTGGGAAGTTAATGTACTAACTTACCCCAACGAGGCCCACATGACTTTTGGCGCTTCATATCCTAGGGTTAGGTTTTTGTATGTCTATAGTTTTGGAATTCATATTTATTGTAAAAAAATTCCTTCAGATCCTCATTGTACTCATCTTCTTTTGAATGAGAGTAGTTGTCACATCTCTTCTCAAAGATAGGTTGCCACCATTCTAACAAACTTGTTTTCAATCTTCATTTTATAGTTTTCAACATATTTCTTATTTAATAGAAGTCAAGTTTTACTGTATCTCTGTTATTTTTCACCGTGTCTCTGTGTTAACATTATAAACCTATGGTTTCATTTATTTCTTCT
This sequence comes from Picea engelmannii, assembly GCA_009831015.1. Taxonomy (NCBI): domain Eukaryota; kingdom Viridiplantae; phylum Streptophyta; class Pinopsida; order Pinales; family Pinaceae; genus Picea; species Picea engelmannii. The sequence goes on from ML799793.1 coordinate 20,416, forward strand.
CATAAATACATATCAAAATAAGAGTTCAAAGACATGGATTTAAACCACTTCTCACCACAATCAGGTATCTTTGTGGATACAAAAATATATTGCTCAGAGACTTCCAATTCCATCACCCCCACCTTAGTCTTTCTCCCATTGAATTTGAGTGAAAAGTATTTAGCTACCTCAGGATGTCCTCTTTGCATTTTCTCACAAACATTCAAGAAGCCCACCCTCTGGACAGCTTCCTTGAAAAATGGTTCAGAATTGATGAGTTGCATCTCATGATAGTTTGTTATGAGACATGTAATAAAAACATGAAATTTAGGGTTTTTTTACAAAGGTAGCACAACTTAGAGTTTACTATAATGAATAATCTATGCACAAAAATAGTGCGAGGGTGAATAGGCTGCAAGTAGGATGTGAGAAAAGAGAAAAAAAAAATGGAACTGGATGAAACTACAAACAATAAAAAATTGAAGAAAATCTATGTAAAACAGAGGGTTTGTTGTGCACTGGTTAAGTTTGCGGCATCAGTTTACAATGCGTGTTGAAATAGAATTTTATGAAAGACTTACAAGACTTCCCATGTCTGAGGAGAAAAAATGAGTATGACAGGTTACAACCTTGTAGTTAGATGAATCTCAACTGAGGAGGGTTTAATCTATCAAGAAATAGAGGGTTTGTAGCACGAGTTTCATAGTGCACAGTCTATAGTGCAGAGTTGTAGTGGATAGTTTGCAGTGGATAATGTTATTGTTTGCAAGAGGAAACTGTAATATTCTCCTTTGGTATAAAAATATTGAAAATTTCCAGGGTTTAGGATACCAATGTTAGGGGTCTTAATGGTGCAAAGGGTTGGCAGTGCATAAAACATGTAATATTTTGTAGTGTGAGAAAAATATATAACGATATCTAGTTCAATCAACCCTAAAACAACATGCAATCACCAAATAAGTACCTGGTGTATATGAAAATTGAATTTGTGTCTCACGAACTTGATTGGGACTTAGTTAGAAGCATCCAATCTTCTTTTTTAATGCTATAGCCAGTTCACAGTGCCAAATTTTAAGACTCTGGTAGTGTGCTTCATTCAAATTGTTAGACTTGTTCCTTGAAACAATCCTAAAGAATATAATTCATTGAATGTGTTGAAAATGATGAGATATCCCCTGACATGTTTTCAAATTACAATGATGATAGTTTAGTGCATAAGGTACTTCTTGATACGCTACGAACTTTGAAGTGAGTTTGCAACAAGTAGATTGGACACTTGATTTGACCTGAAACAGTTGAAAGTGATATAATGGAACCTTTTGTACATACCTTTGAGACAAGACATATGATTATGATAATTTTAAGACCAAGTGTGTGACCCATGTTGACCTTTATTTATTTCATGATGATGAACAATATCATGACACCAAGGCTCTTACAAAGACTAAAATCAAAACTATTCTCATGGAAGAATCAAACATGATTTATGACATGAGATATAACTCAAAACCTAAAAAATAAAAGACCCTATGACTCAAACCTAGAAACTTTAAAATATTTTTACCCCTACACATCCTATGTGCTAACACTCTCTATCTCATCAACCCCCCCTCTTTCTCTCTCACTCTATATTTTTTCTCTCTCTCTCTCAATATATCCACCTTTCTCTCCCACCTATGTTTCCCCTCTCCTTGTTCCTCTCTCTCTCTCTCTCTCTCCCACCCCATTTTCTCCTCTCTCCTTGTTTCCCTCTCTCTATCTCTCTTAATATGCTCCCCCTCTCTCTCTCCATATCTCTATATCTCTATCTATCTCTATTGTCTCTCTCTCTCTACCCCCCCTCTCTCTCTCCTGCATATACCCCTCTCTCCCCTTCAATTTTTATCCCCATCCCTCTCTCTTGATCTCTCCCTCTCTCACTCAATAACTCACTCACTCTCCCCCCTCTCTCCCTGCTTCCCTCTCTCTCTCTCTCTCTGTCTCACTTTCTATCTCTACCTCTCTCTCTCTCTCCCTTTCTCTCTTTTCCTCTATCTCTCCCAAAATATTTACCCCATATTACTCTTTACATCTCTTTAACCCTCCCTCCCTCTCTTTCTCTCTCTCCCACTCCTTCCCTAACCCACCTCCACTACTTCTCTCTCTCTCTCTCTCTCTCTCTCTCTCTCTCTCTCCTCCCTATATTTACCTCTCTCTCTCTCTCTCTCTTTTTCTCTCTCTCCCACTCCTTCCCTAACCTACCCCCACTACTTCTCTCTCTCTCTCTCTCTCCCCCTCCCTCAATTTACATCTCTCTCCATATATCTCTTTAACTCATTGTCTCCCACATACCTCTCTATTGCTTTCTCCATATGTCTCTCTAATTGTATATCTATAATTTCTTTCCCCACCCTCCCTATCTCTCTCTCTCTCTCCTACACTTAACCCTCTCTCCCCCTCACTCTCAATTTATCTCTAACTATTTCTCTCTCTCCCAACCCCACCTCTCTCTCTCTCACACACTCACAACTCTCTTTATATTCCTCTCTCACTCTACTCCTCTCTCTCTCTCACACACACATAGACACTCACTTACTTTCTCACTCACTTTATATCTCCCCTCTCCCCCATATACTCCTATAGATATGTATCCCTCTTCCCATCAATAACTCTCCTCCACTCTCCCCCCCTCTCTTTCTCTCTCTTCCTCTCCCTCCCTCCCCCACCCAGCCCCCATTTCCACACTCTCTCTTCCTCCATTTTTCCTTCCTTCCCTCTCTTTCTCTCTCTCCCTCATTCTCCATCCCCCTTCTTCATTCTCCCTTCCCTCCCCCTCCCTCACTCTCCCACCCTCCCTCCACCTCTCTCATCCTCTCTCTCCATCCCAAAATCTCAACCCCACA
>ML799793.1:29751-58403 GCA_009831015.1 Picea engelmannii
AGAGAGATAAAGGGAGGGAAGGAAGGACAAAAAAAGGGAGAGTGATTGTGTCAATGGGGGGAGGGTGAGTGATGGATGGAGGTAGAAAGGGGAAGAGGGTGGAGAGATAGAGAGGGAGGGATATATAAAAAGTGAGTGACCAAGTAAGAAAGTGAGAGAGATAAATGAATATAGAGGGAGAGAGGGAAAATGAGAGACAGGGAGGGGGGAGGGAGAGGGAGGGTCGGAGAGAGAGAGAGAGAGAGAGAGAGAGAGAGAGAGATGTTATGTTAGTAAGTAACATGAACATTCATGTTCCTAATAACACACGTGCATGTTCTTTTCATTTCAATTTTTGTTTTTAATGGGAGTGACAACTCTAGCATATTTGTTTTCTAAGTTGGTTTCCTTGAATTCATGTTTAGGATGACAAATCTAATGGTTTGTATACAGATAAATGAAAATCTCATTTTTTATGAATACCTCTCATTATATGTGTGTGTGTGTGTGTGTGTTTTATTTTTCTATAGGTTACACAAATCCATTGTCAATGAAACTACATGTGCAGATACATATGGAGTTTACTATGCATATTCAAAATATATAATTTAAAAGAAAAATTAATATCATTTACCATTTTTAATCTATTTTTGTCTTGACATATATATCTTAAAGTACATACCTTTTTTATTTCTACTATAACTTTTTGTTATCTTAACCATTTTTAAAATAAGTTATGTGTTGCACTAGAAGACATTGAGATCTACAATCTAAAATAAATGTTTAATAATGTTAAGATCCTCTTAGCTTGCACTAATGCAACACATTGTAATTTCAAGGATATAACAAATTTCATAATTTTTAAAAATATAAAATTAATGTCATAAATTTTAAAAAATACCCTGCACTAGAAGAATAGGTTTTCTACAATTCTATAAATGTTTTTTAGGAAATTTTGTCATTAATGTAATCAACAATTGCACTAATAGTAACATATACATTATATTTTTCTTGAAAAATAACATACCACTATTGAAGAAACTCAAATTTCACATAGTTATTCACAAATTCTATAAGTAAAAATTATATATTCAAAAATTTGATTCAATTTCATGCATTTCATATTTTTACACCATATTCAAATTCATTGTAAAAGTACCTTGAATAATCCCTCCAAGATAACATATTAATGTCTTTCCATGTTTTCATTTTTAGTAACGTGTCATAAGAGACCATCATTAAATTTAACCCGCCCCTATTTATTTTTTAAAGTACTTAACTTCTTCCCTCTAGTTTTTCATTTTGAAGTTTCATATCCATATAAATCCTATTCTTTTGCTAGTTTGAGATAGAATTTTTCTTGTTGGTTTGAATTGAAGAATCCCCATTTCAAATTAATAGGTTAATGTTGATAAATAAAAACATGTACCTTTTGAGAAAGTATTTGTCCATGTTTGAACTAGATTCATTATCTTGTTTTTCAATTCAAAGTTTCATTACTTTTAAGTATTTCTATTTCAAGGCCCAAAGGGATTGGATCCAATGGTCGAAAGCGAGGAGTTTTTCACCATTGGGAAAGGTTCAATTCCTGTGAGATCCTAACCTAAAGCCATGGGGGAACCTTGAGTTAGTGGTCGAACTTGTGGTTGCACCCAAATATATTATATTAAAAATGATATCGTGACCCATGAACACATAAGTGGATCAAATCCTAACCCCATGTCCTTCAATTTTTTACACCCAAATATATTATATTAAAAATGATATCGTGACTTGTGAACACATAAGTGGATCAAATTCCACCCCCATTTCCTTCAATTATTTAGTCCCTGAGGTGTAGGATAGTTAGTGATGGAGTTTGTTGTTAAGGCACTCCGTGATGTTAAAATCATTGGTTTGAAACCTATAGGGAGACAAATCCAACCATGTTAAGGGGTTGTGTGCCTTAGGAAAGGTGCGATCCCCATGTGATTTTGATGGATTATATGCCCCTGAGTCATAGTTACTCAAGCCACAAGATAGTCTCACAGGTCACAGACAACCTAGCAAAAAAAAAAGTATTTATATTTCAAGCATGTTTTTGAATTTGGTTACATCTCATGTACACACACTTCACTCCCTAAATATATTCTTGGTTCATGATTCCAAGATCAACATAAATTCAATAATCTAACATAACCAACTAATTCCTTACTTTGGGACAAAATTATTTTGTAGTTAAGTTAGAGTTGTGGTGATAGGAATCCAAATAATTTGCCACCACAATTCACATATAAAACATAGTTGTTGACCAATCAGGGGGTTTAAAATAATTTTTATCAGATACAACCAAAACCCATTTAGCAATGGGTGCCTTATTCAGAATGGATAATGAAAAGGTTTTTGGATTACTGAGAGGGGGGGTGAATAAATAATAGAGAAATTTAATCCTTTTTAACCATATAATCCAAGTGTTATATCAATGTAGCATTATCATCCAATAATTGAAGAGTAAATAAGAAATGAACAAATGAACAATCATGCACATACACAGTACACCAGTGTTTTATGTGGAAACCCAAAGCAGGAGAAAACCATAGAATGTTTTTTCTTATATGTCTTGAAGAATTACATTCATTGGAAGCACCAAATTCCTTTCTTTTTCAGCTGCAACTGGAATGAGGCTCCAACCCCCTTGTTTGTTAGGCTACAATCTGAAGGAAGCTCCAACTCCCCTATTCGCTAGCTACAACCAGAAGGAGGCTACAACCCCCTATGTTCTTCGGATACAACCGAAAGGTGGATACAACCACATGTCCTTGCCCCATCCAACCACCCTGAAGTAGAAGTAGAATGATGGAACCATTGTCACACTATCACTATGAAATATACCAATAAACCTAAACCATGCATCAATTTGTACCTCAACCTGTAATCAACCTACACCATAAACAAGTGCATAAACCATGCACCAACCTGTACCAAACAACCTATAATCAACATGTACCATAGAAAAATGCATCCAACCATGTACCAAGTATGTACCAATCATGTGTCAACTACTCATCAACTATGACTTATCAATATATACCAACATTATCAATTATACACCTCATGTATGTGCCAACTCATCAGCTACTTGTCTCAACCATGTACCAACATGCACCTTAACCAAAAGCCCTCATCAATTTCATCATCCAAATATGATTTGGAACTTTGTAATATACCTAGTGTATATGATCACATACCTGCAAACCTTCCTTCACTTTCACAACAAGAGACTAGCATTTTCATCAAACGTTTTTTTAATCTCACATGACTATTTTAGGATTAGTCAACAACCCTAACATGAAATAATCATAACTATGTACCTGTAATGAATAAAGATCTTAAAATAGTACATAATGTTCTTCATTTTGTTTTATGTAATTCCTCCAGGTGTCACTACTTGCAACCTCTCAGAAAAGGAGTTATATAAAAAATGGCATACCTTGTTGAATTATGGCTTATTCTAGAGAGTGACCTTGTAGAGCATTCCACAAACAAAATATTTGTTGAATGGATCTGAAACTATTAAAAAGAATACTACAGACTATACTTTAACCAACACATCTTTTCTTGTTGAATTTGGATCTGTTATGAAGAATTTATGACCTTTTTACCTGAAACACCTGTTTTAGACTAGTTTCGAGACTATCCACAGACCCTATTTTCCACGGAGTGTAACTCAAAAAATACAACGACCCACAAGCTAAATTGTTTACCACATATACTTGGATATGTTTCCTCAATGGCCTATCAATTTCACATTCTGGAGAATTCTATAAAAAAACATTATTGCGAAAATGGTGAGATGAATTGTAAATAACATACCTTAGAAAGCATCATCAAAAGAATTTATTCTCCCTTGAATTTCGGCCTTCTTTTCTTCACCTTCCCTATGAAATTCGGCCTAGGTATCATTTGGTTACCTCAGTCACCTATATATATTCAATATTCTCAAGTGTGATGTAAAATGAGAGAACATTGCCTCTTATTTATACTCTCCATATTCTAGGTCACTTAACCCATTTCTAGGTCACTTAACCTATTTCTAGGTTAGTTAATCCATTTCTAGGTCACTTAAACTATTTCTAGGTCACTTGACCCATTTATAGGTCACTTAACCTATTTTCCTCATTTTTAGGGTTAACCACTTTCCATAATTAGAAAGTTCTCCATTACTTTATCATTTAAATATTCCTCCTTGACTTTGTCACCTCACTTTATCATTTAAACAATCTTCTTTGATTTTGTCACTTCACTTTATTATTTAAATAATCCTTATTGACTTTGTCACTTTACTTTATCATTTAAATAATAATTTCTTCTTTTCAATATCTTTGACTTCTTTGACCTTTTGGGGCTTTAAGCCAACATATGAGGGTCCTCCAACTTCATAACGTCATAACACTCAAACCATGAGGATTTATGTGACATTCCACATACCACCAGAAATGGCATGACATGTACTATCCATATATAATAGTATTAACTTCAAATATATTAAAACTCATACCATTATACTTGAAACAACCTTGCGTCCATTTTCCAAAAATTTGTGCTACCATAATTCATTATCAGACTTTCTTCAAGGGTTGACATCAATGAAAACCAACCTTAATCAACATACTCAACTATGATGTTGTTTTCCACAACCTATTCCCGTAGAAAGTGATACCTTATTGGAATGTTCTTTGTATTGGAGTGCATCACTAGTTTCTTTGAGATACTGATGGCGCTTGTATTATCAAAATAGATTGGAATGGGCTCATCATACTCTACTTGTATATCTGTCAAAGTTTGTTTCATCCAAAGAACCTATGTACAACATGTCGTTGCTGCAATATACTCTGCCTTGGCTATAGATAGATATATTGATGATTGCTTCTTGCTTAGCCATGATACTAAACACTCACCCAAGTAGAACTTTTCTCCACTGGTGCTTCATCGGTCATCAATACAACCTACCCAATCTTCATCTGTGTAGGCAATAAGAGATAGATCCTTTCCTTTTGGATACCATAATCCAAAATCTTTTGTTCATTTGAGATATCTGAAAATTCTCTTCACTTATAATACATGTGATTCCTTTGGTGTTTCTTGAAATTGTACCACCTATCCAACTACTTGCATTACATCTGATATGGATGTTGTCACATATAGTAGGCTACAAATCATTGACCTGTATTTCCTTTGATCTGTAGACTTTGAATCATATATTTGCTTAACTTGTAACTAGTTTGCATGGGAGTGATAATTGGTTTGTAATCTTCCATTCTGAACCACTTTAGCATTTCTCTTATATATTTTGTTTGAGAAATAAAAATTCCTTGGTTTCTTTGACGTATCTGAAGTCCCAGAAAGAAGGATAGTTCTCCAAGTAAAGACATTTCAAATTCATTCTGCATATCCTTTGCAAATTTATGGTGTAACCTGTCATCATCACTACCAAAAATAATATCATCAACATAAACTTCAATTAATAAAATATTACCTTGACTCACCTTGATCTAAAGATTGTTGTCTGCACTTTATTTTCTTAACCCTATTTTTTGTAGATATTTATCCAGTCTAGAGTACCATCCTCTAGGAGCTTGTTTTAGACCATACAAGGCCTTGTTTAATTTGAACACATAGTCTTCATTCTCTAACAACCGAAATCCTTTTGGTTGTTTAATGTAGAATTCTTCTTCAATTTCCCCATTCAGAAAAGATGATTTTACATCCATCTGATACACTTTAATATTTTTGGAGCATGCATAAGCTAAAACCAATCGGATTGCTTCCATTCTGGCAACTAGGGAAAATGTCTCTTCAAATTCGATTCCTTCAACCTGTACATATCCTTTACATACCAATCTAGCTTTGTTCCTTGTAACCTGTCCATCTTCGTTCAATTTATTCCTATATATCGACTTTGTGCCGATCACATTCTTAACCTTTGGTCTTGGAACCAATTCCCAAGTATTTTTTTTTCTCTATTTAATCCAATTCTTCATTCATAGCCTTGTTCTAAAATTCATCTTTGTTGGCCTCTTCAAAATAGGTTGGTTCAATCATAGATGTGAGTTCTAGGTGTGTTTTTTCTCATGAGAGGATTCTTCTTATAGTCTCAACTCCCGTGTCTTTGTTTCCAATAATCTGATCTGAAGAATGATTCTTCTATACTCGTCTGCTAGGTGTCTTTGGAGGCACTTGTTGAACTTGTTTTTATGATTCTATCAGATTCTCTTCATTTTTCTCTTCTACTTCCGTTTCATCTTCTGCTTCTTCTTCAAAAAGTTGTTCCATTGATTCAGTTTCTTCTTACTTTGATTTTGGTCTGCCTGTTTCATCAATTGTTACATTGATGCTTTCTACAACTTTGTTTAATATCAGATTGTAACATTTGTATGATTTCCTTGTACTTGAGTAACCAACAAGTACTCCTTTGTCCACATGAGAGTAAAACTTTCTCATTTTTCCATCTTCTCTTTTGATGTAGCATTTTCTTCCAAAAACTTTGAAGAGCTTCACATTTGTAGATATTCTTTTCCATAGCTCGTAGGGCATTTTGTCAGTGTTTTTTTCTAAGGATTACTATGTTTTGAATGTGAATTGTTGTGTGCACTACCTGTGTCCAAAATATATCTGTCAATTTGGAATCCATTAGCATTATTCAAGCCATTTCCTATATTGTCTTGTTCTTTCTTTCAACAACTCCATTCCGTTGAGGTGTTCTATCAATAGAGAATTTCCTTTTTATTCCATGATTGCTGCAGTAGTCCATAAATTCCTTTGAAGTGAACTCTCCTCCATTATCAGATCTCAAGCATTTGATTTTTGAATCCATTTCATTTTCAAACATTTCCTTGTATATCTTGAAGTTTTCAAAATCTTCTGACTTATTCTTGAGAAAGCAAACTGCAGTCATTCTTGTATAATCATCAACTAATAACATAAATTATTTCTCACCTTTTAAACCCTTTGTTGTAGTTGGTCCAATTAGATCAGTATGCACAAGTTCCAGTGGTCTTGTTGTTGAATATTCCTTTTATTTGAACCTAATCTTTATTTTGTTTATTTGTTGACAATGCTTGCATAAAGTGTTGATTGGTTTCGTGATCTAGGGCATTTCTCTCACTGCTTCTCTTCTGCTGAATTTGAAAAGGTTATCAAAATGTATGTGACCCATTCTTTTGTGCCATATCCAACTTTCATCTTCATTTCCTAGACAACACTTTTCATTTCCAATTTCAATTAATACATATATGTTGCTTGAAGTTCTCACAGTTGTGTCAATCAATTTTCCTGAACCTTCTTTTCTTTTCTCGTACTTTTTTGAATCGAAAGTAACTTTATGACCTTGGTCACATATTTGAATCACACTTAGAATAGTATGTTTCATATCTTATACTATTGGAACATTTTGTTCCTTGGTATTCTTGTTCCCAATTCCGACTGTGCCTTTTCCAATGATTTTAGTTGAATCATCATTTATGAAGGAGACTGATCCATCTCTTTCCTTTCGTAATGTAAGAAACATGTCTCTATCACCTATTATGTGTTTTGAACAACCACTGTCAACATACCAACCACATTTTTTTTTCTTAGCTTTTAGAGAGAGTGTGCATTGTTCATTGGTATATCAATATTTCTTTCTTATCCATGTCCTTTTCTGAGGTTCTTGTCTGTGGTTGTTGTTATTTTATTGCGGTTCTCTAGGAGGGACTATCATTCTGCAATCTATGGACATGTGTCAAAAATTGTTACATTTGTAATATTCCACTTCATTGCTCAAATATTCAAATATGTTGTAAATTATTCTTCGTGTTTCACTAGGCCTTCTTGGATAACCCCTTTGCGTATGAATTTCAAAGTTGTTTGTGTTCCTGTTGTTAGCTCTACAATTCACAACTTTATGTCCAAAATTATAACATGCATAACATAAACCAAAAAAGATAGTTTGATACCTAGGAGTTGAATATCTTCTTAAAGGAGGTACTCTTATAAATTCTTCTTATTCCTGAGGCCTATCTATCAATTGTTGATTATGAAATATGAATCTCCTCACTGGAGGAGTGTCCCTGTAATCTTCCTATCCCCCTTGATTGTTTCTGCATAGATTTTTGGATATGTTTCTTGCTCTGTTTTTTTGGAGCTTGATCCTTTTTCTGTCTAATTGTATCCAAGTCAGGACTTGTCATGATGAGATTTTAAACTACTGATAATGTCATCCAAAAATTTTGAGTTGTTCTGCATATTTTTCTTTTGAAGATCCTTTCTTAATGTGACAGCCTTTTCTTCCAAATTTCCAATGATCTTGTCTTTTTGTTCTAGTTGTTATTTGGGTGCTTCTTCAATTATTTTATCTTTTTCTATTTGAACCTTCAAATTTTTTATCATTTGTTCTAGTTCTTGAGTGTCTTCTTTCTTATCTAGTTCTTCTTGTAGTTTCTTGTTTTTCTTCTTTTCTCTTCTGATAATTTCTATGGCACACATTAATTCCTCTCAGTAGTCAAATTCTGCCTCTTCAATTTCTTCTTTGACTTCTTCATATTCTTCTTCGGCTTATTCATATTCTTCTTTAGAGTCTTCTTTATCAGAGTCTTCTACTACCATGAATAAAACTCTTTCTGTCTCATTGTTGCTAACGTCATCTTCATCTGATGATGAGATATCTTCTTTGGTGCATAAGATTTTCTTGAAAATTTTCTTTGTGGTTCTTTTGCCTTTATATGTTTGTTTTCCTTTTGAGTAACCTTCATCATTTATATTTTTCTTATAAGGACATTTCTTATAAAAATGACCAATACCATCACAATTAAAACAAATTAAAGGAAGCTTACCGCTATACCTAACGATAGTTCCCTTGTTCAGTCTTTTGACAAAGTTGGCCACTTCTTCATCATCTTCTGAGACATCACTGTTGCTGCTATGTTCTTCCTTTTGCCTTCCCTTTTGATTTTAATTTTTGGATTCTTTGAAGGATGCGTCTTTTATATATGGATTTTCCTGTTCAATTATCATTTCATATGTTGTGAAGATTCCATGTAATTCATCCATGCTTATTGAGTTTAGATCTGATCTTTCTTCTAGTGCTAATATCTTAGGGTCAAATTTCATAGGAAGAGATCTTAGTACTTTTTGAATAATTACAAATTCTTTGATTTCTTCTCCCAATCCTATGATTGCATTTATTGTTTCATCAACTCATAAAAATTAAGCTGCAATATTCTCATATTCCTTCATCTTAAGTTGTTCGAACTAACCTCTGTAAGTTTGAAGCTTTGCTTCTTTGACTTTTTAATCTCCTTCATAAATATTTTGAAGTTTGTCCCAAATCTCTTGAGTGGATTTACAATGTGCAACTTTGGTGAATACCGTTTCACTAAGACCATTCAGAAGTGCATTTTTGGCTTTGGAATTATTCTGACCGAGTTTCACTGCTTTGTCATTTGTTGGTGGAATTGTTGGTGTTGTATATCCATCTACAATTGATTGACAAATTTCAAATCCCTGTTCCTGTATATATGTTTTCATCCTTATGCTCCAAAATGTATACTTATGTCCATTGAACTGTGGTATTCCATTTTTATACAAGTTGTTTCTTTCCATGATCTACCTTTCAGTGGTTAAACTGATTTCTGAAGGAACCTGCTATGATTTCAATTGTTGGATTACTAAGGGGGGGGGTGGGGTGTGAATAAGTAATAGAGAAAATTAATCATTTTTAACCATATAATCCAAGTGTTATATCAATGTAGCATTATTATTCAATAACTATAAAGTAAATAAGAAATGAACAAATGAATAATCATACACATACAAAGTACACCATTGTTTTAAGTGGAAATCCAAAGAGGGAGAAAACCACATAATGCTTTTTCTTATATGTCTTGAAGAATTGCATTCATTGGAAGCACCAACTTCCTTTGTTTTCCAGCTGCAACTGGAAGGAAGCTCCAACCCCCTTGTTTCTCAGGTTACAACCTCATTAAAGCTCCAAATCCCCTATTCTCTAGCTACAACCAGAAGGAGGCTACAAACCCCTATGTTCTCTAGCTACAACTAGAAGGTAGCTACAACCACCTGTGCTTTCCCCATCCAACCACCCTGAAGTAGAAGTAGAATGATGGAACCACTATCACACTATCACTATGAGATATACCAATAAACCTGAACCATGCATAAATCTGTACCTCAACTTATAATCAACCTATACCATAAAAAAGTGCATCAACCATGCACCAACTTGTACCAAACAGCCTGTAATCAACATGTATTATAAACAAGTGCATCCAACCATGTGCCACGTATGTACCAATCATGTGTCAACTACTCATCAACTATGACTCATCAATATGTACCAACATCATTAACTATACACCTCATTTATGTGCCAACTCATCAACTACTTGTCTCAATCATGTACCAACATGTACCTTAACCAAAAGCCCTCATCAATTTCATCATCCAAATATGATTTGTAACTCTGTAATATAACTAGTGTATATGATCACATACCTACAAACCTTCCTTAACTTTCACAATAAGAGACTAGCATTTTCATCAAACTTTTCTTTAGTCTCACATGACAATTTTGGGATTAGTCAACAACCCTAACTTGAAATAATCATAACTATGTACCTGTAATGAATAAAGATCTAAAAATAGTAAACAATGTTCTTCAGTTTGTTTTATGCAATTTCTCCAAGTGTCACTACTTGGAACCTCTCAGAAAATGAGTTATAGCAAAAATGGCATACCTTGTTGAATTTTTGCTTATTCTAGAGAGAAACCTTGTAGAGCATGCACCGAACGAAATATTTGTTGAATGGATATGAAAATGTCACACCAAATACTACATATTTTACTCTAACCAACACATTTAGTCTTACTAAATTGGGATCTATTATGAAGAAGTTATGACGTTTTTACCCGAAACAGCCGTTTTAGACTAGTTTCAGGACTAGCCACAAACCCTATTTTCCACGAAGTGTAACTCCAAAAATACAATGACCAACAAGATAATTTTTTTACCAAAGATACTTTGATATTTTTCCTCAATGGATTATCAATTTCACATTCTGACGATTTCTATAAAAAAAATGCAAAAATGGTGAGATGACTTGTAAATAACATACCTTAGAAAGCATCATCAAAAAAATTTATCCTCCCTTGAATTTTGACCTTGTTTTCTTAACCTTCCCTCTGAAATTTGGCTTAGATATCCTTTGGTTTACTCATTCACCTATAGATATTCAATATGATCAAGTGTGACGTAAAATGAGAGAACCTTGCCTCTTATTTATACTCTCCATCTTCTAGGTCACTTAACCCATTTCTAGGTCACTTAACCCATTTATAGGTCACTTAACCTATTTTCATCTTTTTTAGGGTTAACCACTTTCCATAGTTAGAAAATTCTTCATTACTTTATCATTTAAATATTTCTCATTGACTTTGTCACCTCACTTTATCATTTAAATAATCTTCTTTGATTTTTTCACTTCAATTTATTATTTAAATAATCCTTCTTGACTTTGTCACTTTAATTTATAATTTAAATAATAATTTCTTGTTTGCAAGCTCTTTGACTTCTTTGACGTTTTGGGGCTTCAAGCCAACAGATGAGGGTCCTCCAACTTCGTAAGCCCATAACTCTCAAACCGTGAGGAGTTATGTGATGTTCCACATACCACCAGAAATGGCATGACATGTACTATCCATATAGAATAGTATTACCTTCAAATATATTAAAAATCATACAATTATACATGAAACAACCTTGGTTCCATTACCCAAACCTTTGTTCTATCATAATTTTCTACCGGACTTTCTTCAAGGGTCGACATCAATGACAACTAACCTTAATCAACATAATCAACTCTGATGTTATTTTCTGCAACCTGTTCACGTATAAAGTGATACTTGATTGGAATGTGCTTTGTATTGGAGTGCATCACCGGGTTCTTTGAGATACTGATGGCACTTGTATTAGCACAATAGATTGGAATGGGATCATCATACTCAACCTATATATCTGTCAAAGTTTGTTTCATCCAAAGAACCTATGTACAACATGTTGCTGCTGCAATATACTCTGTCTTGACTATAGATAGAGATACTGATGATTGTTTCTTTCTTATCCATGATACTAAAAACTCACCCAAGTAGAACGTTGCTTCACTGGTGCTTCGTCGGTCATCAATACAACCTGCCCAATCTACATCTATGTAGGCAATAAGAGATAGATCCTTTCCTTTTGGATACCTTAATCCAAACTCTTTTGTTCCTTTGAGATATCTGAAAATTATCTTCACTGCTAATACATGTGATTCCTTTGGTGTTTCTTGAAATCATTCCACCTATCCAACTGCCTGCAGTACATCTGGTCTGGATGTTGTCACATATAGTAGGTTGCCAATCATTGACATGTATTGCCTCTGATATGTAGACTTTGAATCATCATCTTTCCTTAACTTGCAACTGGTTTGCATGAGAGTGATAACTGGTCTGCGATCTTCCATTCTGAACCTCTTTAGCATTTCTCTGATATATTTGGTTTAAGAAATAAACATTCCTCGATTTCTTTGACATATCTGAAGTCACAGAAAGAAGGATAGTTCTCCAAGTAATGACATTTCAAATTCATTTTTCATATTCTTTGCAAATATCTGGCGTAACCTGTCATCATCACTACCAAAAATAATATCATCAAAATAAACATCAATAAATAAAATACTACCTTGACTTACCTTGATGTAGAGGTTGTTGTCTGCACTTCATTTTCTAAACCCTGCCTGTTGTAGATATTTATCTAGTCTAGAGTACCATGCTCTAGGAGCTTGTTTTAGACCACACAAGGCCTTCTTTAGTTTTCACACATAGTCTTCATTCTCTGACAACTGAAATCCTTCTGGTTTTTCAATGTAGATTTGTTCTTCAAGTTCCCCATTCAAAAAAGCTGATTTTATGTCCATTTGATACACTTTAATATTTTTGGAGCATGCATAAGCTAAAATAAATTGGATTGCTTCCATCCTGGCAACTAGGGAAAATGTCTCTTCAAAGTCGATTCCTTCAAAATGTGCATATCCTTTACATACCAATCTATCTTTGTTCCTTGTAACCTGTCCATATTTGTTCATTTTATTCCTTTATACCAACTTTGTGTTGATCACATTCTTATCCTTTGGTCTTAGAGCCAATTCCCAAGTGCCATTTTTCTCTATTTGATCCAATTCTTCATCCATAGCCTTGTACCAAAATTATTCCTTGTTGGCCTGTTAAAAATAGGTTGGCTCAATCGCAGATGTGAGTTTTAGGTGTGTTTGTTTTGGTGAATAGATTCTTCTTCTAGTATCAACTCCCGCGTCTTTGTTTTTGATAATCTGATCTGAAGGATGATTCTTCTGGACTCATCTACTAGGTGTCTTTGGAGGCACTTGCTGAACTTGTTTTTTTGCTTCTATCAGATTCTCTTCATCTTCCTTTTCTACTTCCCTTTCATCTTCTGCTTCTTCTTTGAAAAGTTGTTTCATTGATTCATTTTATTCTTCCTTTGATTCTGGTGTGTCTGTTTCATCAATTTTTATGTTTATGCTTTCTACAAATTTGTTCAATCTCAGATTGTAACACTTGTATTCTTTCCTTGTACTTGAGTAACCAACAAGTACTCCTTTGTCCACATGAGAGTCAAACTTTCCCATTTTTCCATATTCTCTTTCGATGTAGCATTTGCTTCCAAAAAATATGAAGTGCTTCACATTTGCAAGTCTTCCTTTCCATAGCTCGTAGTGAGTTTTATCAATGTTTTTTATGAGCATTACTTTGTTTTGAATGTGAATTATTGTATGCACTGCATGTGTCCCAAATATATCTGTCAATTTGGAATCCATTAGCAATGTTCGAGCCATTCCCTGTACTGTCTTGTTCTTTCTTTCAACGACTCCATTCTTTTGAGGTGTCCTAGCAACAAAAAATTTCTTTTTTATTCCATGATTGCTGCAGTAGTATGTAAATTCCTTTGAAGTGAACTCTTCTCCATTATCAGATCTCAAGAATTTGATTTTTGGATCCATTTCATTTTCAACCATTTCCTTGTATATCTTGAATTTTTCAAAATCTTCTGACTTATTCTTGAGAAAGAAAACTGCAGTCATTCTTGTGTAATCATCAACTAATAACATAAATTATTTCTCACCTTTTAAATCATTTGTTGTAGTTGTTCCAACTAGATCAGTGTGCATAATTTCTAGTGGTCTTGTCATTGAATATTCCTTTGATTTGATCCCGGTCTTTGTTTTCTTTCCTTGTTGACAATGTGTGATCCAGGTGGATATTGGTGGCCACTCACCTTTTCCAATTGGCTCAAAAAAGCCTTATGGCAATTTTGGCAATTTACTATTTTTAGCAGTTTTTTCAGGTCCTGAACTTCTGGGGCCATTTTGAGGCCCTAAACGATGTTTTTTTGGGTATGTTTCTCAAGCGTTGTAGGCCTCAGATAGATCTGTCTAATGAGCTATCACACGCCTAAAATGGAGATCGTATGCAAAAGTTACGACCCCGGTAAGTTGATGCACCAACTTACCCAAACGGAGCCCACATGACTTTTGGCGCTTCATCTCCTAGGGTTAGGTTTTTGGATGTCTAGGACTTTTGGCATTCTCGTTTATTGTAAAAATGACTCTAGAGCCTCATTGTAACCATCTTCTTGCGAATGCAAGTAGCTGTCACAACTCTTCTCAGAGATAAGCTGCCACCATTCTAGCGAGTCTTCCACTCTATATTTTTATAGTCTCTATACATTTCTTTCATTAATAGAAATCATGTATTACTGTATATATGTGTTTATGGTTGCATATTTGATATATTTCTGTTATATTATTAAATATCTGCGATATCTCTGTGCATTTATTTATTATATCTCCGATCTCATTTCGTGCCAAAAATAATCTGGATTAGTGGTATCAGAGCAGGCTGCTCTTGATCATTTTTCAGTGCATGTCCCCAACGAGGTCCAAGTATAGCAAGTTGGGTCTTGATCTTGTCTCTCTTGAGGACAATCTCTCTCGCACACCCAAGAAAACCTCAATGGTGGAAGAAAAGAAAAATGATGGAGCAGACGATCCTATCAGTCTATTGCTTGAGCAAGCTCTCACGTGACATAGGGACGAAATGATGGAGAATTTTTCCCACATCCTTCAACACCTGTCGATAGCATCAAGCACATCTTCATCAAGTGAACACTTTGGAGGCACCTAGCCTTTCAAGGTACAAGTTAATTTTGATATTCCTGTATTTGAAGGACAAATAGATGAAGAAGCCCTAGAAAAATGGTTAACTCTGCTGGAAGGTTATTTCTTTGTTCACAATTTTTCTGACAAAGAAAAGATCACCTTTGCACTCCTTAAAGCTCTCCCTCATGTAAAACATTGGTGGGAAACTTACTGGGAGCAAAGTTCCATAGAGGAGTCTGGAATATATGGGACCAATCCCACTTGGGATTTTTTTTTGGATGCGGTAAAAGAACAGTATTACCCTGTTGGAAACTATGAGGACCAGTACATGAGATGGACCACACTGTGGCAAGAGAGGGGCCAAGCAGTTTCGGAGTTCACCAATACCTTCCATACCTTGCGCACCAAGTTGGGTATCAAAGACTCCGAGCGACATTTGGTTCTGAAATACTGTGGGGCTCTACACAGATACATCCAAACTGAAATGGATTTTCTAGACATTTCATCACTCGGTGCTCCTTATCGATATGCTATTAAAATTGAGCAGAAATTTAAGCACCAGAACAAACGGGAATTCAAATCTGCAAATCCACAACAACCAAAGTATGACAAAGACGGCCTGAACAAACAGTCTCCCGAAAACCAGTCCAAGACACAGGAAAAGAAGGGTCACGGGAAGACAAAGAAGGACACCAGAAAATGGTGCGAGTTCCACAAAAGCCCTTGGCACAACACCGATGAATGTCGCTCAAAACAGTCATTGGTGGCCGAGATCAAAGACAAGGAGCCAAACCTTGATTTGGAATCTAATTCTAAAAATAATGGTAAAAGATAGATCATCGACATAGACCCCACTGCTATTGTCCTGACCGCAGCAATTCAACCAGAAGAACCAACAGATCTTGAAGAGGGGGAATGCCTTTTTCATTCACAGATGTGGGTGAAGGGGACCCTGCTGCATTTTATTGTTGATAGCGGAAGCCAGAAGAACCTCATCTCAACAGAGGTCATCAAACAATTGGGATTGTCGACAACACCACACCCGCATCCATACAACATTGGGTGGCTTCGGCAAAGAAGATATCTCCATGTCAACCAACAGTGTCAATTGTCATACAGCATCCAACCCTTCTAGGATGAGGTGTTATGTGATGTGGCCCCACTGGATGTCTGTGATGTTCTCTTGGGCCAACCATATATGTGGAGACGCCATGTTATTTATGAGTCTCGACCTCGTAGTGTCATTGTTACTTTGGGGGGTCATCTCTACAGAATACCAGAGGTAGTTCCAACTATTGTTCCATCTAAAAAGTTCCACAAGGTAGTATCTCATACTGCAAAATTCAGTTTCCTGACAATCTGTTCAAAAGGAGAACAAAAGGACACTGCAACCACTACAGCCTTTCCCCAAGCACCTTCTATCCAACAGAAGCAGGTCAACAATGCTGCAAAAAAGTGCAAAGATTCCTTCTACACATCATCCTCTCATGTATCTTGACTTGTTGAGCGACCTCAACTGCAACAGCTTCGTGACAGATTTTCAAAAACTAAGCAACGCAACGTCTCCAACAAGACAAGAAGCTCACTAAGATGCAGATTCAACAAACGCTTTTCCTTCTCCCCCGGGAACTCAACGCAATGGAGACCATTGCTTCCTAAGGAGGGAGGATAGATCTAGGTGGATATTGGTAGCCAGCCACCTTTTCCAACTGGCTCAAAACAGCCTTAGGCAATTTTGGCAATTTACTATTTTTAACAGTTTTTTGGGGTCCTGAACTTCTGGGGCCATTTTGAGGCCCTAAATGATGTTTTTTTGGGTATGTTTCTCTCAAAAATTAGCATCTATGATGCTATTTTTTCTTTATCATTGTAGGCCTCAGATAGATCTTTCCAACGAGCTATCACACGCCTAAAACAGAGATTGTATGCAAAAGTTACGACCCCGGGAAGTTGATGCACCAACTTACCCAAATGGGGCCCACATGACTTTTGGCGCTTCATCTCCTAGGTTAGGTTTTTGGATGTCTAGGAATTTTGGCATTCCCATTTATTGTAAAAATGTCTCTAGAGCCTCATTGTAACCATCTTCTTGCGAATGCGAGTAGCTGTCACATCTCTTCTCAGAGATAAGCTGCCACCATTCTAGCAAGTCTTCCACTCTATATTTTTACAGTCTCTGTACATTTCTTTCATTAATAGAAATCATGCATTACTGTATATCTGTGTTTATGGTTTCATATTCGATACATTTATGTTATATTATTGAATATCTACGATATCTCTGTGCATTTATTTATTATATCTCCAATTTCATTTCGTGCCGAAAATAATCCGGATCAATGCATGCACAAAGTGTTGGTTCGTTTCGTGATCTGGGGCATTTCTCTGACTGCTTCTCTTCTGTTGACTTTGAAAAGGTTATCAAAATGTATGTGACCCATTCTTTTGTGCCATAGACAACTTTCATCTTCCTTTCCTAGACAACAATTTTCATTTCCAACTTCAATTAATACATATATGTTTCTTGAAGTTCTCACAGTTGTGGCAATCAATTTTCCTGAACCTTTTTTTCTTATCTCACACTTTTGTGAATCAAAAGTAACTTTATGAACTTGGTCACACATTTGACTCACACTTAGAAGATTATGTTTCATATCTTCTACTAGTAGAATATTTTTTCCCTTGGTATTCTTGTTCCCAATTCTGACTATGCCTTTTCAAATGATTTTAGCTGAATCATCATTTTCGAAGGAGATTGATCCATCTCTTTCCTTTCGTAATGTAAGAAACATGTCTCTATCACCTGTCATGTGTTTTGACCAGCCACTGTCAACATACCAACCACGTTTATTCTTCTTAGCTTGTAGAGCGAGTGTGAATTCTTCATTGCTATACTGATCCTGCTTTCTTATCCATGTCCTTTTCTGAGGTTCCTGTCTGTGATTGTTGTTATTTTGTTGCGGTTCTCTAGGAGGGATAGTCATTTTGCAATATTTGGCCATGTGTCCAAAATTTTTACATTTGTAACATTCCACTTTAGTGCTCAAAGATTCAAACATGTTGTAACTTCTTCTTTGTGTCTCACTAGGCCTTCTTTGATAGCCACTTTGTGTATGAATTTTAAAGTTGTTTGTGTTCCTATTGTTAGCTCTAAAATTCAAAGCATTATGTCCAACATTATTACATGCATAACATAAACCAAAAAAGATAGTTTGATACTTGGGAGTTGAATATCTTTTGAAGGAGGTACTCTTATAAATTATTCTTCCTCCTGAGGCCTATCTGTCAGTTGTTGATTCTGAAATATGAATCTTCTCGGTGGAGGAGTGTCCCTGTAATCTTCCTTGTAGATCTTCCTATCCCCCTTGATTGTTTCTGCATAGCTTTTTGGATATGTTTCTTTCTCTATTGTTTTAGAGCTTGATCTTTTTTATGTCTGATTATATCCAAGTCCAGACTTTTCATGATGAGATTTTTAACTGTTGATAATGTCATCCAAATCTTTTGAGTTGTTCTGCATATTTTTCTTTTGAAGATCCTTTCTAAATGTGACAATCTCTTCTTCCAAATTTCCAATGATCTTGTCTTTTTATTCTAGTTGTTATTTGAGTGCTTCTTCAATTCTTTTATCTTCTTCTATTTGAACCTTCAAATTTGTGATCATTTGTTCTAGTTCTTGAGCGTCTTCTTTCTTGTCTAGTTATGCTTGTAGTTTCTTGTTTTTCTTCTTTTCTCTTCTGATAACTTCTATGGCACGCATTGATTCTTCTCGGTAGTCAACTTCTGCCTCTTCAATTTCTTCTTCAACTTATTCATATTGTTCTTCGACTTCTTCATATTCTTTTTCAGAGTCTTCTTTATCAGAGTCTTCTGCTGCCATGAATAAAACTCTTACTATCGCACTGTCACTGCCTTCATCTTCATCTAATGATGAGATGTCTTCTTTGGTGCATAAGCTTTTCTAGAAAACTTTATTTGTTGTTATTTTTCCATTATATGTTTGTTTTCCTTTTGAGTAACCTTCATCATTTCTCTTTTTCTTATAAGGAAATGTTTTAGCAAAATGACCAATACCATCACAATTAAAACAAATTAAAGGAATCTTACCTCTATACCTACTGTCAGTTCCCTTATTCAGTCTTTTGACAAAGTTGGCCACTTCTTCATCATCTTCTGAGATGTCACTGTTGCTGATATCTTCTTCTTTTTTCCTTCCCTTTTGATTTGAATTTTTGGATGCCTTTGAAGGCTGATTCTTTTATATTTGTATTTTCATGTTCAGATCTCATTTCATATGTTGTGAAGATTCCATGTAATTTGTCCATGCTTTTTAAGTTTAGATCTTATATTTCTTCTAGTATTAATATCTTAGGGTCAAATCTCATAGTAAGAGATCTTAGTACTTTTTGAACAATTACAAATTCTTTGATTTCTTCTCCCAATCCTATGATTTCATTTATTGTTTCATCAACTCTTAAAATGTAAGTTGCAATATTCTCATCTTCCTTCATCTTAAGTTGTTCAAACTGACCTCTGTAAGTTTGAAGCTTTGTTGCTTTGACTTTCTAATCTCCTTCATAAATATTTTGAAGTTTGTCCTTGTTGGCCCTTGACCAAGTTTTGAGGAACACTTGGTCATATTTGACCATTTTCTGGACTTCGACAACTTGTCGAAGATGGAGCGCCAGACAAAGCAGAGATCATGGGATCTCATCCCACTGTTAGGCCCCTTTCTAGGTTTTGGGACAATGTAATGGGAAAGGGATGTCGGCCTGTGGGTTCACCCACGCTTAGGCCCACTTTTGTATGTATAAATAGATGTCTAGGCAAAGTAGGTAAGGGGATGGTAGCCTATCCATGTGATGTAAGCTAAGTGCTAGTAGTTATCTGTGCATGATTGTAGAAGGGTTATAGAGCTAAGTGCAAGTTAATATATAGATTATAGAAGGCTTTGTGCTACAACGCAAGGAAGAAGGATATAGCAAGCTGCACAGATCTTCTGTCCTGTGCACATAAGGGTTTTGGTGACTATATGCTATAACTGATTGAAGACATTAATAAAGAAGAAGATTTGGTGGGCATATCCCTAGGGTGGGGGTGAACCACATACATGTTGTGTTGCTCTGCTTTGTGCGATGTATCAATGTGTTTCTATGTGATGAATGTTAGATAGATCTAATGTTTCTTTGTTCCTAATCATGTGATTGAATGCTATATCTGAGCTATATGGATGTGCTTGGTGCTTGAATCTTCTAGATATAATGTGTTCCTTTTATGTTAAGTGTTATTAGATGATGGATCTGGTTGCATACTGTGATACTCTGTAATTAGGGTATGTCTACATTGTTAATAAGAACTAAATATTGATGAAGATTAACTATTATGTTCTCTGTTAAGTGTTAGAATTATATATCTATGTCCCATCTAAGGTTGCAGACATCTAAGTCCTACAACCACCCCTGCCTCTACCTCAGGTGAGACTTCATTTGCTTTGCAGGTGTTGCCAAAAGGGCCGATAGTTAGGTCTTTGTTGGTGCGTTGTTGTAGCATTGAACCCTGGTTCTACCCCTGTGCCAACAAATGGTTCCATTGTCAGAACCTGAAACTGTGATTGTTGGGAACTGAGAAAGAAAAAGCTTTGTGCAAATATTCATCCTAAAACTTTGGAAGCTCTGTGCTAAAGGAGGAAGGAAAGATCTGAAGAAAAGAATTCAGATATGAATGCTTTGTGCTCTAAGAAAGGTTAAAGTGTAAGTTTCTGAAGAAAAGAGGTCAGATCTACAGAAAGAGGTAAGATCTGTAAGCTCTATGTTCTAATAGAAGTAAGAATAGATAAAAGTTTTTAAATCTAGAAGTCGTATGCTCTGTAAGAGTAAGATAAGTGAAAATTTTTGTTTCTAAAATATGGATCTAAGTATGCTTGATAGAGTCTATCCTAGCTTGAAAACTAGGGCATTGTTAGATGAAAGAAGGTTTAATATGAATAGATTTGGTAAGAATAATGATAAATATGTTATACCTATGCATAGAAATAATATTTGGACTAACCAATGGATGTGGTATCCTAGAAAGAATTTTTTGTAGGCTAGCTACCATGATCCTAGTGCACAGAACATAAGAGGTTGGGGATCATTTACAAGAAAAAGAGGATTAACCCTATGTTACATTTGCAGAAAACCAGGCCATCTAGATAAGGAATGCCCAGGTGGAAGACCTAGTTGTGTCTATTACAAAGCTTTGGACCATGAAGTGTCGGATTTCCCTAGAATGATTGCTAAGATTGAAAGAATGAATCTAAATGAAGGAAGCCCTAAGACAGCTCTAGAAATAGCTGAATCTAAGAAAGAATTCGAGAAAGTATTACTAGAGATGAAAAAGACCCTGAATGACCACTGACATTTTAGGTTATCAAAGATCTTTAAAGAAAAAGAAGGCATCGAAGTAAGAATAGGATATTTCGACATTGACTGTGTTCTTGATGAAGAAATACCAGTGAACATCATGGCAGAGAGAACTTGGGAAGCTATAGGAAGACCTGCTATGATCCCTTCACTAAGAGGAATAGGACTCTTTAGAGGAAAGCTGGTGATCCTATGTGGAAAGCTCACTCAGATATCCATGAATTATAATGGAACGTCGACAGAAGAAAATTTTGATATTATCAAGTTTATTGAGGACAATGCCACGTTTACTATGTTTCTTGGAAAACCTTGGATTAAGAGAGATCAAGCCAGAAAGGATGAAGACGAAATTTTTTTAGAACAACAGAGACAAGAGTTAACAGATTTCATGAACAGAAGGATTGCACAGTTGATTGAAGAACAGGAGAACAGATCAAAGTCACTTATCGTTAGAGGCCTAGATGTCGAAGCTGAAAGAATGTCAGAAGGCTCACAGAAGACCAAAGCACATGTCCCAAAAAAAGAAGAATTATTACCCCTGGGTCTTAGGAAATAATCTCAGCAGCACAAAGTACCTATGTTCAAGGAAAATAAGAATCAAAATGGAAAGAGAATCCTCAAGATGAATCTCACTGAAAAAAAGGCTAGGAAACTAAGTAAAAGGAGAGCTAATATCAAAAGACTATAAAATACTTTAGAGGGAACCTCGCAGAATGGGAAACTTGCAGAAATTGAACTTCACAGAGATATCATACCAGTGACATAGGCCACTTCACTGAGGTGAAGCAATATAGTCGTTGGAAGCTGATATAACCATTCGATTGTCACATCGAATGGATCAAAAAGCATTGATGGTTCACCACTAGACCATCATACCTCACCATAACAGATAGAACATGAGTTAATGACACCTCATACCCGTTGCAAGAAGACCATTGCTAACTTTCTTACTTAGTCTACCGTGCAACGCACCAAGAATACCTTTTTCTAACTAAGAACTTGAGCCCACAACCTGAGATTATTTTTCACTATGATCATCACCTTGTTCTCGTACCCTCCACTGCATTTTTGGAATCTAGTTGACACCCGATCTAATCAACTCAGAGCTTGTATGTTGGACAAGATCAGTGCAGTAGAGAAATTGGTCAAAGAAGTTCTAGTTGACTTAATGACTGAGAGATTCATGTCAGAAATAAGGATGTCTATAGGCGAGAAAGCATCATCAACAAGAGGAGTCCAAGCTTCTCCCTCAACTACTCGTGGAGTAGGACCTTCCTGAACCATGACAGAGACAAGAAAAAATCACAGAGATGACATTTCAAATGCCAAGATTATTCCACGTATTTTGTCAACTTATGAGTGGTGGGATTAACCATGACAGTGTACCCAAAGAATTCTACTATCCTTTGGTCACTGCGTACCTTCCAAAAGGGGTGCACACAGTTTGAGCTGATCAAGACAATCTCACAGCGTTGAAGTTTAGTGAATTCAACCTCGGCGATAGGAAAGTCTACACTATGCTTTCCCCACACAAGTATCTAATGAATATGAAGGGTAAGAACTCGAATATTGTCCTGCAGTCTTGGACCCATAACCTCACGCAATCTACATTGTTGAATGTTATGAATATCCCACACTTTGGCAGACACCAGGAGGTGAATGCGTGCATAAATTTGATTCTATCTTGCTATCACGGAGGATACATATGGCTAAACCGATGCATCACTATGGATCCAACCTTGATCAATTGGATCATAGGGCTTAGCATGCAAGGCCCTGACCCATAGGAGTTCTACCCTGGAAAGACCTCTGATCAAGCAATAGCGTAGAGAATTAAGGAAACCTATGGCGATGTCGAGAAGGGATCACGAGGCTACAAGGTAGCCTCTATCCAGAGTGGCGCAGTGTGCCTTGCCTGTCAGCTGATCGCAAGAAAGCTAGTTCGTAATAATAGACCAACTCAAGTGACTATATTCATGATCGACCTCGCAGAGAAGTGCACAGAGGGATTACAGATGAACTAGGCGCAGTACTTTATCAACCAAATAGAGATTGATTGCAGAGAAGTGAAATATCAAGGGTATGACTTCCACTTTAGTTGGCTTCTTATACTGAACACTTTCATTGCCTGGGAGATACCAAAAGGCGCCACTTTCCCGGATATAGAACCCTTTGAACCACTAGTCGCGAAGTTCTGTATGTTGTGGTATTCCAGTGACATGAGAAAATAGTGGCAGTGCAATGTCGTCTTCCACGCCTACTACAACCAGTTGAATATCGCAATCCAGTCTACACTACACATCACCCCAAACAAACTTTATAGGTTTAGACCCTTGATGAAGTTTAGCGTGGACTGCCACTTCACCTACATTACAGCACACACTGATGAGCATAAACAACATCTCCAGTCATATTACAAATTGACAGAAGATGACTTGGAGGAGATTACCAAGGAATGGTCGACAGACCTCCTTGTTCCAGCAGACCCCACAGAGATGTCCGATGTGGATAGCCCTGAAACTATTCCAGAAAAACTTGGACCAAGTAAAATGAATAAAAATGATGAAGTGCATGATGTCCATAACATGTTGTATTTTTGGAGTTACACTCCATGGAAAATAGGGTTTGTGGCTAGTCCTCAAACTAGTCTAAAACAGGTGTTTCGGGTAAAAAAATCATAACTTAAAGATCCAAATTCAGTAAGACAAAAATTTTTGGTTAGATTATAGTTTGTAGTATTATTTTTAAATTTTTTATATTCATTCAACAAATATTCCGTGCGGGGAAGGCTCTACAAGGTCACTCTATAGAATAAGCCAAAATTCAACAAGGTATGCCATTTTTTCTATAACTCATTTTTCTGAGAGGTTCCAAGTAGTGACACCTGGAGGAATTTCATAAAACAAACTGAATAACATTGTGTACTATTTTCATATCATTATTCATTATAGGTACATAGCTATGATTATTTCAAGTTAGGGTTGTTGACTAATCCCAAACTAGTCATGTGAGACTAAAGAAATGTTTGATGAAAATTCTAGTCTATTGTTGTGAAAGTTAAGAAAGTTTTGAAGGTATGTGATCATATACACTAGGTATATTACAGAGTTACAAATCATATATGGATGATGAAATCGCTGAGGGATTTTGGTTAAGGTACATGTTGGGTACATGGTTGAGACAAGTAGTTGATGAGTTGGCACATACATGAGGTGTATAGTTGATGATGTTGGTACATATTGATGAGTCATAGTTGATGAATAGTTGACACATGATTGGTACATACTTAATACATGGTTGGATGCACTTTTTTATGGTACATGTTGATTATAGGTTGTTCGATACAGGTTGGTGCATGGTTGATGCACTTGTTTATGGTACAGGTTGATGCATGATTGATGCATGGTTCAATTTGATTGGTACAAGTTTACAGTGGTATATCTCACAGTGATAGTGTGACAGTGGCTCCATCATTCTATTTCTACTTCAGGGTGGTTGGATGAGGCAAGGACAAGTGGTTATATCCACCTTCTAGTTGTAGTTGGATAACATAGGGGGTTGTAGCCTCCTTCTGGTTGTATCCATAGAATAGGGGAGTTGGAGCTTCCTTTAGGCTGTAGCCTAAGAAACAAGGGGGTTGTAGCCTCCTTCCAGTTGCAGCTAGAAAAAAAAGGAAGTTGGTGCTTCCAATGAATGTAATTCTTCAAGACATATAAGAAAAATCATTCTATGGTTTTCTCTCGCTTTGGATTTCCACATAAATCACTGGTGTACTTTGTATGTGTATGATTGTTCATTTGTTCATTTCTTATTTACTCTACATTTATTGGATGATAATGGTACATTGATATAACACTTGGATTATATTGTTAAAAAGGATTAAATTTCTCTATTACTGATTCAAGCCCCCTCTTAGTAATCCAAAAATTGGAATCAAAGCAGGTTCCTCCAGAAATCAATTTAACCACCGAAAGGTAGATCATGGAGAGAAACAACTTCTATAAAAATGGAATACCACAATTCAATGGACACAAAAATGCATTTTGGAGCATAAGGATGAAAACATATATACAGGCACAGAGATTTGAAATTTGGCAATCAATTGTAGATGGATACACAACAACAACGGTTCCACCAACAAATGACAAAGCAGTGAAACTTGGTCAAAATAATTCCAAAGCCAAAAATGCACTTTTGAATGGCCTTAGTGAAATGGTATTCACCAAAGTTGCACATTGTAAATCCGCTAAAGAGATTTGGGACTGTGGGCACAAGGGCAAACCTAGGGTTCAATGCTACAACAACAAACCAACAAATCCCTAACTACCGACCCTTTCAAAAACACCTGCAAAGCAGATCAAGTCTCAATCGAGGTAGATGCATGGGTGGTTGCAGGACTCAGATGTCTGCAACCTTAGTTGGGACATGGATATATAATTATAACACTTAACATAGCACTTAGCAGTTAATCTTCATCAATATTCAGTTCTTAGTAACAACGCAGACGTACCCTAATTACAGAGTATTACAGTATGCAACCAGATCCATCATCTAATAACACTTAACATAAAAGTAACACATTAGATCTAGCAGATTCAAGCACTAAACACATCCATATAGGTAAGATATAGCATTCATTCACATGATTAGGCACAAAGAAACATCATATCTATCTAATATTCATCACATAGAAACACATGAATACATCGCACAAAGCAAAGCAGCACAGCATGTACGTGGTTCACCCCCACCCTAGGACTACATCCTCCAACTCTTCTTCTTTATTAATGTCTTCAATCGGTTACAACACACAGTCACCAAAACCCTTCTTCGCATAGGACAGAAGATATGTGCATCTCGCTATATCCTTCTTCCTTACATTGTAGCACAAAGCCTTCTATAATCTCTATATTAACTTTCACTTAGCTCTATAACCCTTATATAGTCATGCACAGAGAAATACTAGAACTTAACTTGCATCGCATAGATAGGCTACCATCCCCTTACTTACTTTTCCTATACATCTATTTATACATACAAAAGTGGGCCTAAGCATGGGTGAACCCACGGGCCGACATCCCTTTGCCATTACATTGTCCCAAAACCCAAAAAGGGGCCCGAAAGTGGGCCGAGATCCCATGATCTTTGCTTCATCTGGCGCTCCATCTTTGACAAGCTATCAAAGTCCCAAAAATGGTTAAATATGACCAAGTGTTCCTCAAAAATTGGTCAAGGTCCAACAGACCCCCAACACTCACCTATGACTTGTCCCGAGTCACTCTATTCTGAGCAATTCCGATTCGAACACCTTGATCTTGGCTCGAGTTGCTTTGATCTACTACAGTGCTACTTCTTCTTACTTAGTGAAATCCTGAATAAGTGCATCATTGACTGGTCCTTCAAGGCACTGTTCTACTCTACTCACAACCTGTTCAAGTTCTACTTCTTGGCTTTCAAGTTTAGTTATTAATTGGCATGCCTTTTCTTGCACTGGTTGAAGTCATTGAGAGACTTCCATTACTTTACTCTGGAGTGTGCGTACTTGTTGTTAGGTCATGATTTGCTATTGAAACTTCTTCATTCTCTCAACTAGTGACAAGGCGTTTAGCTACACTTGTAACGTGTCTGCCTGCTACTGTGCATGTTGGAGCTGCGACTCTAATGCCTATAATTTTGGATTTTCTATGAGGATTTCATACGTTTGGGTGCTTCTAGAGTTCAAGTGCTTGTATTCCAAGGAAAATTATTTTAGTCGGTCAACTATGCTTCATGCAGTGGCCTCTCTTATATCTCTTATTTCTTGAGGTGTCTAAGGCACAATGCGAAGTTCCAGGTCTGTGATGCATTGCTGAAGTTGTTGGATCACTCCTCCCAGTTGTGCCACATGCTATAGAACTCATTCTTCTATCTGGACTTTGAGGATTGTCATGGAGAGAAGTGCTCTGTGAACCTGTTCTTGTACATCATGTTTCTCTGCGAGAAACCATTCCCTGTTGTGTTGTAGCACTGCGTTCTCTTCCTCCCACTTTTCTTAAAGAGCTAGTTTTTCTTGTTCTGCATTACTGCATTGTTCTAGCATATCTTTTTGGGCCTGTGCCAAAGCTTGGGTAGCTTACGCTATCTCTTCCTGAGCTCGTCGAAGGTGAGCTTCAACTTTATTGGATATTTGGTGCAGTTGGGCTAGCTCATCTCTTGGTTCTTATGTTCCACTTTGTTGGGGTCCTATAATTATAGGTATCTCGATTATTCAACTGTTGATTTGGCATTGCCCCCGTGATGAAGACTTCTGGCTCGGTTGACCCATTTTTTCCCCTCCATCCATTTTTCCTGATCCTCCATCACCCTGCTACATCCTTCATCCTCCACTGCACCCTCACTCCCTTTTCTTTTTGACCCATTGAGTACGCCTCACCTGCCACTCATCCGAATAAACAAACTTAGGTTAAAATAAAAATCAATTGGTTTAATATAGTTAGACTAGATTAGTCTTATGAATAATTGATTATTAATTAATTAATGATTAATTATTAAATTAGTTTGTTAATAGTTAGGTTAGTTTATTAATATAAACATTCAATAAAAATCAAACATTAATAAATAAAATACAAAACATTAAAATAATCCAAATTTAAATTAATTAAAAAAACAAATTAATAAACAATATAAAAAACACAAATAAAAACTAAACTAAACCACACATAATAAATAAAATATATTAAAATTAAAACAAAACAATGTAATAAACGTAAATAAAACAAACAAAAAACATATAAAATAAAACAATAATAAAAAACATTAATTGAAAAAACAAATTAAAACACGTAATAAATAAAACAAAAAGTTAAAACGTAATAAAACATTAAAACAAAATAAAAATAAAAATAAAACAAAAAGGAAAAGGAAAACACGTAAAAGGAAACAAATAATAAAAAATTAAATAAAAAACAAAACAAAAAATAAAATGTCAAATCATTTTCCTCCCACCTGCAACTTAACATTCACACATCCCAAAAATTAATCCACGGAC
>ML799793.1:58512-87900 GCA_009831015.1 Picea engelmannii
TGTCACCTCCAGGTGATTTCAGATCCCCCCCTCCCAATACCACTCACCACCTCGAGGGGGGTCTGGAATACCACTTACCTCTCCAAAACCACCCTCCCCCATTTTCATAAAATCGTTGTTTATCTAGTTTTGACTAGTCTTATTCTGAAGTGGATTCCGGAAAAACGAAGATGAAATTTTAAAAACTGAAAGAGGTTTTTGTTCATCACAGGCTGAGTAATAAAAATCTCTCCCCGTTTTTGCAAACATGACACTAGTTGGGAGAATCAAAGTTGTCTTTCAGCCTCATTTTTCGGATTTCTGTTTTTTCCTGTTACAGTCTCGATTTTGTGGGAGTTGTTTCGGAGAGGTGGAGACGAAATTTGAGAAAATGAAGGATTTTTTTTCTCTAGAAAATCTAATATACAATAACGTCCTTTGGTTTTTTCACAGGTGTCACTGATTAGTAGAAATCAGTGACTGAGCAGCCCCCTTTTTTGCATAAGTTCGGCCCATTTTCTCATGGCGGACAGTTCAATATTTTTAGGGATTTTTGTTATTTTTGGCCAGGATTGCCCAGTTGTAAAAGAAGGAATTCAAAAGTGACATTGTTGATAGGGTTTTGGCCCCTTAAGATATGATCCAATCTTATTTTTATGGAAACTGTTTGATCTTGTACTATTTTTAGTATTTCAATTCCTGTTTGATAGGATCTTTGTTTTTGATGCAAAGGATATAAAGCCTATGCTTTCAAGATGAATGGAGGCTGAGGAGTCAGGGGACCATGATTGAGTTTTTTGTAAAATAGCTCACTGAGCCTTCTGTATTTTTATTAATTCAATAATACAGTCACAACAACTACAAGATTCATGTGTCGTTTTTGGTGGTGATGTTTTCCTCATTCACTGTAAATTTGTTTCCATTGTATTTCTTAAGTTATTCATAATCTGAATTATGCAAAGAAGTTTGAAGAACAGAATTTGTTGAGACATACACTCTATTTTGGATTTGACATAATTGTCAATGTTTTCTTCTCAATGGTTAATTTCAGGATTCTTGATTTCTTTGTTATTGCCTATTCTTCTCATCTTGCTCCTCTAAATCCAAAAATAAAATTCAAAGAATCCAACAAGAGTGCCTACCTTGCCCTGTAATGTTGTCTATAGAACACTTTTTT
Source organism: Picea engelmannii (assembly GCA_009831015.1). NCBI lineage: Eukaryota > Viridiplantae > Streptophyta > Pinopsida > Pinales > Pinaceae > Picea > Picea engelmannii. Next base: position 59,669 of record ML799793.1, read on the forward strand.
TATTGAACTTCAGGTTGTGACCCCATTACCCAATGGACCTTTTTTCTCCTATTCCAGCCAATCATTTAAAAAATCCAAACTCTGAACCCATTAGCTAGCCTAATATCTATTCAAACAAAGTTATATCAGACAGAGAGATCCCTCTTTGAGTCTTGGAGGGCTAGATCCAAGACTCAAAGTGGTTTTGATGTTTCCTTTATGACTACCTCCACAGCCTTGGGAAAATTACAGAGTGCTAACAGAATGGCGACCATACTGGGAAGTTTCTCCAGTAGTACACTTCAAAGTTCCATATCTGATCACTGATGGTGGACAGTGACCAGACACAAGAAGGATGAGATCATTCACCTGGCGACTCCAATATCCAGATCAATTCCAATTTGAAGACTCAACTGGAGGAAAAAGATAAAGCATGGCCAAGCAACCCAGAAACACCAGGTACTCAAGCTCAAATTACATTCAATATATCTTTGGTTTTATCTCGTGCTTTATCTCCTGGTTTTACCTTCTTCTTTATCTCCTACTCTTGCTAAATCTATGGATGGTTGTAAGCCTCTTGTTTCACCTCTTGTAGCTGCCAAAAGCCCAGACAGATACAAACCCCTATATTTGCCTCCTATCCTCCATGACCTCCCTGCAAATTACACCAACAATCTGCCCAGGTTTGATGGAGAGAATGCCAATATTACTGCTGAAAAACACATCCAGAGGTTTGAAGATTTCCTTGACCTTTATGAGCTTGAATTTGATGATGTATATATAAGGATGTTTGCCCTATATTTGCAAGGAAAATTTAAGAACTGGTCTAAAAATATCTCGGCTGCAACCATTAACAATTTCCATCAGTTTGTGCAAGCTTTCCTAGATCGATGGGTGGTCATGAGAAATGTTTTTCTCATCCTAGAAGAGTATGACCATTTGAAAAGATAGCTAGGGGAAACAATACAACAGTTTTCAGCAAGGTTCAATAAGGTATATCATGTAATGCCTATTGATATAAGGCCACCCCTAGGATCATCCCACTTGCATTTCCCAGATGCCTTCGATCCTAAGATGGCATTCCAATTAAGAGAGAGGAACACTGCAACTCTCAAAGAAATGCAGGACATTGCAGTTGATGTGGAAGCTAACTTTATGAACAGAAAAGCAAAGTTAAATACAGAAGAGAAATATAGAACAAAAAATGAATGGATGACATCTTCAAAAGTGAAAATAGATGTTCTAGCCAATACTGTAAAAGAGATGATGCTGAAGATCAACATAAGAGAAAAACTTAGTGTTCAAAGATATCATGTTCCATTGACTTTGGATAAAGGAAGGGTCATTGTTCCCAAACATTTTTCAGCTCACCCTTGGTACCATGGTTTGGATAATGATTCTTTCATGTATTCCATTCACCATACAGTCGAAGATGAAGTTCAAAATTAGAGGGTGGTGGAAAATTCTCCTGACATGATATGCGTGTTCAATGGAATTTCATCCATGGATGATTTAACCAAGTGTGATCAGCATGATGATGATCATGAGGCTGAAATATATGTGGATTGTTCAAAGAAATCAACAACATATGATTGGAAAGAGGAAGATGAAGAAAATTTTCAAGAAAATGCAAACTATCTGCCCCTGTGTTTTGCCTCACTCCTGATAAAACATTACCAACAGATTGTAAACAGTAAGAAAGAGGAATGTTCTAATGCATCAGTTGAAGAGGACAAGGATGACATGGAAGTTGATCCAGAGGTGCAACCCTTGAACCTTTTTGAAGTTCAAACCACAAATGAAGTCATGAAGCCCGAAATAGGTGATGAGTTGATCCATATGGATTCATTGCCTCTATGCTTTAATTCATTTTAAATTTTGAGGGTGAATCTTGGTCAGATTAAAGTTGAAAGTCACGATGTAAGCCATGAAGAACCAGTAGAGCCAATGCCACCATTATCTAAAGCATTTTATGATCCTATAGTTGATATTCTAGATAATGTGTGTTTTCAAAGTCAGTTTTCATTTATCCCCAATGTTTTCAAAATTTTTTATGATATGGATATGATCAGACAGTCAGCTACAGGGGTGTGTTTAGCAGAAGCATCATTTCATAACCCATCAGAAAAGTTGTAGCCATGTCATGAAGTGCATGAGGATGAAAATAGCACAACCATAACATCAAATCATGAAGTTGAGTTGGTTAAGTTTGAATATCAAGGAAGATATCAGTTCTACCTTGATCCTATAGCCACCTATATGGAGAAATTTTTCACTGGAGAGCCCCAATTTATCCATGGCATTACTTTGGTTCCTTGGGATTATTGAGGTCTCTATTGTAAAGATCAATCATGTTTCAACAGCGGCCATTACACTTTGCGGTTTTGAATCTATGGGCAAAAGGTCAGGCTGCCTTTTTTACTGTGCTAACAAGCAATCAAGCAATCCACTATTCTCAACAGCTACTTGATTGGCTTCATTGGCATTTTTTTATTATTTGATTTAGAATGATTTTCAACAGTATAGGGTAGGTAGGAGAATGTGAATAATCTTAGCATTCTGAGCATCTCTTTTTTAGCAGTGTTCATTTTGATTTGGTTTCAGTTGCAAGATCAAAATAGGTAAAGGTTGCAAAATAAGATTTTGGGATTAGCCTAAAGAATAAAGCATCGGTCTGCATTTTCACAATTCAATGGTTCTTGACACCTCCTAAAAGAGCTTCCATCCCCAGGTGGAGCCTAGGAGAAGCTCCCCAGTATGGTCCTATAATTATAGGTAACTCAATTCCGCGATTGTTGATTTGGCATTGCCTCCGTGATGAAGACTTATGGCTCGGTTGACCTCTTTTTTCCTCTCCATCCATTTCGCTCAATCCTCCATCACCCTGTTGCATCCTTCATCCTCCGTTGCGCATCACTCCCTTGTATTTTTGACCCATTGAGTATGCCTCACCCACCACTCATCCGAATAAACAAACTTAGGTTAAAAGAAAAATCAATTGGTTTAGTATAGTTAGACTAGATTAGTCTTATGAATAATTAATTATTAATTAATTAATGATTAATTATTAAATTAGTTTGTTAATAGTTAGGTTAGTTTATTAATATAAACATTCAATAAAAATCAAACATTAATAAACAAAATACAAAACATTAAAATAAGCCAAATTTAAATTAATTAAAAAAAAAAAATTAATAAACAATATAAAAAACACAAATAAAAACTAAACTAAACCACACATAATAAATAAAACAATAAATAAAATATATTAAAATAAAATAAAATTAATTTTAATATATTTTATTTATTGTTTTATTTATTATGTGTGGTTTAGTTTAGTTTTTATTTGTGTTTTTTATATTGTTTATTAATTTGTTTTTTTTAATTAATTTAAATTTGGCTTATTTTAATGTTTTGTATTTTGTTTATTAATGTTTGATTTTTATTGAATGTTTATATTAATAAACTAACCTAACTATTAACAAACTAATTTAATAATTAATCATTAATTAATTAATAATTAATTATTCATAAGACTAATCTAGTCTAACTATACTAAACCAATTGATTTTTCTTTTAACCTAAGTTTGTTTATTCGGATGAGTGGTGGGTGAGGTGTACTCAATGGGTCAAAAAGACAAGGGAGTGAGGGCGCAATGGAGGATGAAGGATGCAGCAGGGTGATGGAGGATCGAGCAAAATGGATGGAGGGGAAAAAAGGGGTCAACCGAGCCAAAAGTCTTCATCATGGGGGAAATGCCAAATCAACAGTTGAAGAATTGAGTTACCTATAATTATAGGACCCCAAAAAAGTGGAACAGAAGAACCAGGATATGAGCCAGCCCAACTGCACCAGATATCCAATAAAGTTGAAGCTCGCCTTCGACGAGCTCAGGAAAAGACAACACAAGCTACCCAAGCTTTGGCACAGGCATAGAAAGATATGCTAGAACAATGTAGTAATGTAGAACAAGAAAAACTAGCTCTTCAAGAAAAGTGGGAGGAAGAGAAAGCAACGCTACAACAAGACAGGGAACAGTTTCTCGCAGAGAAACTCGAAGTACAGGAATGGGTTCATAGAACACTTCTCTCTATGACATTCCTCGAAGTCCAGATAGAAGAACGAGTTCCATAGCACGTGGCAGAACTGGAAGGAGTGATCCAGCAACTTTAGCAATGCATCTGTAGTGTCCCCAAGGCCAAGCCCCATTGTAAACCATGTTCTGAAATGAATTGTAATTATGTTTTATAGGTTGGTGAGCCAAGTTTTTATAAGTTGGAGGCTTATGTGTTTGTTAGGCCAAGGAGCCTGAGTGTTGAAGGCCAGGGGCCTGCTGTTGTATATGTAACCACGCAGAACAAATAATAAAATATAAACGCCACCATGTGCAGACCGACCACGATGAATGAGTGAAGGGGGACTATGCATCCATAAGGTGGTCAAGGAATTAAGGGCTGGAAGATGGGAAAGGGGCTAAGTGTTGATCCTAGGGGCTAAGCTTAGGGGGATTAAGCCTGGGAATAATATTTTAATATTATCCCAAAATATATGTGCATTATATGTTTTAACCTAAGTCCTTTTTGAAGGACATGTGATTTCCAAATGGTGGGAGGAACACATGCTGAAGGAGGCATGCAGTCGCATGGGGGACACATGTCAACCCTGGTGCATGAAATAAAAGGCTGAGATAAGTCATGCTGGGGGGTTCCTCCTCCATTCTACCCGACCGTCGGAGCATGAACCGTCCGACCTCTGTAAGAGATACCCTCGTGCACTCTGAACCGAAAAGGTCGGTGTCTGTATTTGCTTCTGGAAGGATGGACACCCTTTTGGTTGTGAACAATTAAGTTTGAGTCGACCCCTACATGGAAAACTCATCATGCATCCCTGAGAACCAGAGCATGGGTCTATCCCATGTTACTGGATTGAGGAAATGGAAGTGTCCAGTCCCTGATAAGTCTGGTTGTGCTGTGGCACCTGTTTGTTGCTACCCTGGGGTGTTTGTGTCTAGATTCCTATTGACTGTGGTGGACGTGTAGTGCTTGACCCTGTGTGTTGATTCTGAAAATCTGAAACATCCTCTATCTGAGTGTCTAGCCTATACGTGGAGCCTTGTTTGAAGCCATATCCGTGAGACCATCCGCCATTGTTGAATCGGTTGGAAATGCATGTCTATTTTTCCCGTTGGTTGTGTGGCCACACAGTGCTAGACTACATGGGGGGCTTGTTGGCCAGTTGTACAACACTCTCTCCAGGTGACAGAGGTGATTGAGGTTGGAAGAACAGGTTGTTGGCATGTGAGCGATTCTCTCCAGGAGAGAGAGTGTACAGAGGAAGGAGAAAACTCATGGAAGGAACCTTGTAGCTGCCACAGAGGCCAGAGACTTCTGGTCTGGCCTGTTGTTGTAACCCAAGGCAAGGGAGGTTAGCAGCTGAAGGACTATCCAGGTGACAGAGAAGGTGTATACTCCTGGGGTGGAACAAGAATGTGGGGAATGAGGATCTATGGGTAGTGAGCGTGAGAGGTTCCTGGGAGAGAATTCCATCCTTGTGGTTGTGTGTTGTCTCCCTGTAACCTCAGCCTAGCCTAGGATTCCTTGTCTTGGGGTGGATCTTAGTCCCAGCTCATGGGTGACCCATTGTTGAGCTGATGAGCAGTGCGGTCTACGGCTGGGAGGTTCGTGGAAGGCCTGCACTTGGTTGGTGGATTCTACCACTATTAAAAAGATAAGTATTTGTTTATGTTTTAATCATGTTTTTGCATGACTCTATCGCTTATGTTATCATGATTTCTGTTTTGTATATGAATTAGTATGAAATGTTATTGATTGTTAATTATGGCAGTAAATCATATGAATACTCTGTGTAAAAGGTGTTTATTTGTTTAAATGAATGGGATTATAATACCTGTATGAGTTATGTATTAAGTGGTGTTAAAGTTTCCTTTTAAGAGTGATTAAGCGTTAGTATCCAGAAAAGGGGCACTATAGTTTGGTATCAAAGCCAAGGTTTTGACACTAAGCCTGGATGGGCTAGTGGAGCGGTCTTTGGACCGAGAATGCGAGGGGAAATTGGGTCTAGAAGACAAATTTTGGACCCTGGTGTGCTCCAAAGTGTCAAGGAGTTACTTGATGAGTTTTTAAGCTCAGGAGGTATAGTGGCGTTATGAAACCGTAACCAGTGTGGTATAAGTCCAGAGGGAGAGAGGACTCCACACCATAAGTGTAGGAGCTTTAGGATCTGTTCGGGAGGGAAGGTGAACCCTTGTGACCATTAGATCTGGAAATTGTGCACGAGGTTTAAATCCCTTTGGAATTGCACAGGAGTGTGGAAATCGCGATACGCGAAATCCCGAGTTAGTTAGGAACCGTCTGAGCCGTCAGATCTCGAATTGAAAACCCGACAACCGTTGGATCTGTCAAGAGATATCTGAGGGTTAAAACCCCGGTGAATAGGGGTGAAAGCACCAAAATAGATCTAGACCATCTGAATGACGGAGGCCCTGTGTCGTGAGATTTCCCATTTCGGGAAATTGGGAATCACGATATCGGGAGTCCTGGTAACAAGGGATCGGGACTTTCCATGGTGGAAACCCCAAAGCAGTCATGGATCATCCAATTTGAGAAGGCCACGTGTCAAGAGATTACCCGTTTCGAGAAATCAGGGATCAGGGATTCGGGAGTTCCGTTGACAAGAACTCGGGCTCCCGCCTTGATAAATCCTGACCCATAATGTTGAGATGTTAGCATGTGGCTAATTCTCGATCAACGGATGAGATTCCTTCAGGGAATATCTAGGTTTGTAATGACCGTCCGATGTGAGGAAGAGATGTTGGCTTTAAGCCGAGGCGTGAAATACAAAGAGGCACTACATTTATTGAGCTGTGATCATGACCCATGATCACATGGGAGCTGACAGAGGAAGAGCTAGCTTACGCTAGGCCTCCATATATATTTTGGGGCTCTGAGCCTACAGAAATCAACAAAAAATTTTGATTTGGTAATGGGTGTGTGAAAAAGTGTTGGATCAAGTAAGTTAGTAGATAGTGATTTCGTGAATTCGGCAAATGGAAGTTCAAGATGTGTGGATGCACGAACTTCCGATGCTGAAACCCCTAAACGCCGAAAGGATTTGCGCCGTAGATCTGAGAAATATATGACCATTGGATTTTACTAAGAATGGACGTGGACACATGGATATTTACCACGTGCCAGTGGGTTGAGAAGAAAAGTGAGAGTGGTGGGACCTGATGAAATCTTTAAAAGTGACATGGACCCTCATGAACGTGTCATGTGCCACCATGGTGGTGGGTGACCATTGTGCTATGTGGGCCCAGAGGGTAAAGTAAATCGGAATTTTGGAAGTTGGGGGATGGGAAGGAAAGAAAGTATAAAATCCTCGTGGACCGAAAGCTCGAAACCCAAAGTCCCAAAGTCCCGAAATCTCCAAAGACAGAAGAATCATAGCGGATTTTAAGGACGACAACTATGTTGTGGGCCCGGGGAATAAGGAAACCGAATTTTCAGAATTCGGGAATTGAAATGATAAAAGGTTGGGAGTCACTACAAATGAACTCCCTGGTGCCGAAAACCTGAAGTCCTGGGTACCGAAAACCCAAAGGTCGAAAATCCCAAAATGCCAAAAACGAAAGTTTCGAAAACCCAAAAATTGTAGAGCCAAGCAGAGCTCGGAAAATTCGTGAAATTGAAACATTTTCTTAACATTGATTGTTATGAAAGATGAGGAATTGTCAAGAAACAAAGGCCTGACAAATTATAATCGTCTGTGCATTTGTATTGCAGAAGGTTGACGAGTGCCAGAACTGATTTGAATTGCCACAAAGTGCAAAGAAATGGAAGAGACACATAATTCTTCCAGTTCAGAAAACGAAGCTCAGAAGAGATAGCGTGGAACATTTGGTATGAAGAGTGCGCATATCCAGCGCAAGGAGTGTTTATAGAGGGAACTTGTTTTAAGTTCAAAAGACTCCAGGAGACGAGCACAGAGGGTGCCAGGAGGACACCAGAAAGTCTTTTGGAAAACACTGAAGGGTCAAGTCCCTTTGAGACTGATTAAGTTAAAATATCTGAGAGAAACAAGCAAGTTCACATGCCGAGCACAAGTGTGCGGTAAGGTGAACTTAAAATTTCACTAACCGAAGCTCAAAAGGGAAAACACCATCCAAGCCTTCGAATTATTCGAAATCCTTCAAGTTAGGGAGGAAGTCAATTCTAGAAGAATTGATGCCAAGATATTTGGAAAGAAGTCAGTTATAATTTGAATGAACGGTCAGAATTCTCTGTGGAGAACTCACGAAATCGTGGGGACCATAAGATAGACAAAAGTTGTAAGGTGGCTAGTAGATGGAGAAAATCACCACTCTAGGATCCAGAATAAAGTGGGTCATTGATCGTGGTTGGTTTGAACCGTTGGATCATTTCGTAAATTCAGGGATCGTGAACTTGGAGCACAGGCCAAATTCTTGGTCACTCCAAGTCCCGAATCGCGAAAAGAGATTAACAAGGATAGAATTGGACGGTGGATTTCTTCCAGGAAGAAGTGCTAAAAACCCATGAGCCGTCGGATCCAGCCAAATGCGAGGAAGATAATGTTGAGATTCATTAATTACTTGAAGTCTCATGGGAGGTATTGAACCGTCGATCTCAGGGAAGATTGAACCGTTGATTCTTTTCATCAGGAATTTGGAGAATCGAAAGTTGGGAGAACAGAGGAAGTTGTTCTCAAAAATCCTGAACCACAAACTTACAATTCATGAGGAAAGATTTAGACCATTGAATCATAGTGAGTGTCAGTCGTTGATCTAACACACTTGAATTTCATGAAGACGGAAGTTGAAAGAGGGAAGAGAATTTCTTTCTAATTTCACGAACTGCGAAGTCCCGATTCATGAGAAAAAAAAAGAGAATCCACACCGTTGGATTACGAAGAGCTTTGATTTATTGGATCTGACTCACGTAGATTTTGGAAAACTAGAGACCGAAAGAAAAGAAGGGGAAACTATTTTTCGAAACCCCGAAACGTGAATTGTCGATTCACGAGGAATTGACCGGGACCGTCGAACCCGAAAAGCTATGGACCTTTGATTTGAGGCAATAGGGGTTCAGGAGTTCAGACCTCGGGAGAAAGGAGGAGAGATAATCCTTGAATTTCGCTAGAAGTCACACCGGTGGAAGTTAAAGGAAGAGCTAGGACGCGCTAGACTCTTGTTTCAAATTTCGAGGATAGAGAGAGTCGAGGGTGACTCATATCGAAACACCCGATATGTGAAATCCTGAAACACCTTTTGGATAGGCGCGTGGTCATAGCCAGTGGCCATGTAGGAGAAACTTGTAGGAATCCTAGAAGAATTGAATGCTTCTGGCATCCGCAAGAAAAAGGGTCATAGGGAGAAAGAAGTTGTTGCAATTTGTGGTAGCAAGTATGTTATGGCTTGTTTGTCCAGCCCAAGGAAAGAATGCTTTCATGTCGCAGGTGTTGTTGGTAATTTTGCTACCTCATGAAGAAAGAAACAGAGAGCTGAAGAGATGGTTATAAGTTTGATAAAAGAAGCATGAAAGCTTCTACTACTATCAGATATTTAGGTAGTATAATTTTTAATGGCAGTCATGCAGGTATGAGTTTTATCACTATTTTCGCATAATTGTTGAAAGGAAATTATGGTAAAAATTTCCTCAGTCAGAGCTATGTTATTAAATCACATGATTATATTATTTGAATGCATACCATCGGATGTGGTAAAGGTTTTAGGCCTGTGTTAATTCAAATCTTTTTAGCTTCTGAATGCACACATCAACATAGTAGAATGTCATGTTAATTTGGTTATGGGGTAACAACCAAAGAATTAAAAGATAAGAACTTGTTACAAGAATGAATGGAAGAAAGCTAGTCATGTATGAGACTAGGACATGGTTGGATATGGCAAGGTACATATATGGAAAGATTATGAGCCACACCAGGTACCAGAAGCTTCCTACTTTTAAATAAACTTGGGCTGCAACCTTTTTGCTAACACTAATGAATACCACAGAATTATATTCTTGGTGTAGTGTTCGGGTCGGAAAGGAAGGCATCCAATTAATTGGAAAGCTAATAGGAAGTGTATGGAGAATGTGGCAACATGTTGGCCAGAATTCCAACTCATGGATGGTGAGATACATGAATGAGATAGAGAGCATTATGTAATTCAATGCAAGGTGCACTGAATAATAATGCATTGAGAATCACACTCATGCATAATAAGTGATATAATTGCATACTAAGTGCAATGGTTGAATATGTTTGGTAAGTACATGCATATATATTATTGCATGGAAATAATTATGTTGATGGCTGAAATGTTGCTAACGCCTGAAATTGAGAACATTTTAGGAACTGTTAAACACTGCAATAGGAAAGTTACAAGCCAAGTAGTCACAAGAATGGAGACTACATAAAATTTTATGTTCAGAAAATTGAAATAATGAACTTACTGTTGTTAATTGTGGACATGCATATGCATAGAATGACGAGTCATTCTATTGGTCAAGTTGTTTGGTAATTGTGATTGAATTGCCAGGTGCATAAATTCTAAGATTATTGCATAAGATGTTGTACATATTGAATTATGATGTACAGAAAATATCGACAGTTTGTTGGCAGTATGCAAGATGAAGTCCTACAGGAAAATTGTAGGCAGTTTTGTGCCTGTGGAAAAATCACAAGGATGATTGCATTCATAATGTGGCAACAGCCAAGATGAATCATGAAATAGGATGTCATGTTTTGGGAATAAAAGTTGAATTTCCTTTCGAATTAATTGGAATTCCTAAATGAATTCTTGTATGATCCCTCATGATAACTGCATGTGGTTGATGCAGATGAGATGATGTTGATAAAAGTTAAAATGTTGGCTACAAAGAGTATCTCGGGAAGATGTTGCTTGGAAACCTTTGAGGGTAGTTGGAACTCCTGGAGCCACGGTGCTCTAATAATTCCGGTCCGTCCTATTGCCAAGCCCAAGGAAGGAGGTGTAGCACCGATGGACTGTTCTTGTGAAGGTGTATACTCCCGGGTGGACAAGCATGTGGGGAATGAGAGACCATTGGTTGGAGTACTGTCGAGGTTTGAATGGTTGGAGTGTTGCTGAGGTCTGGTACCTTGGCCTAGGCCATGTGGATAAGGATTGTGGACTATGGCTATCTTGGGAAGACATTTCTTGATGGAGTCATAGCTCTGCTTCGGGGTGGAAGGTCTCTCAATCAAAAGATAAGTACAATTCTCTATTTATTCTATGTTGTGTATGTTGTATACAGTTTTAATGTTATTGAATTTGTTTGTATATATATACATATACATTGCATATATGGTTGCATTACTGCATCCATGATTGTACCTAAGGTGTCTCATATTTCATTACTTAAGAAATATATATATCTGATGCTAATCATGTAATCGATTGGAATATGATTCAGGTGGAACCAGAAAGTGTCCTGCAAGTGCATCCTATGCACATATTGGAGAGGAAAATAAAACAACTCTGAAATCGAGCTATGGAGCTTGTAAGGGTGCAGTGGACCTGGTACGGTCCTGAGGACGCGACATGGGATCATGCAGATGTTATGCGGGCAGAGTACTCGCATATTTTTGAAATTTTTTGAAAAGCTTGCATATGTTGTGTAAACTTGCACTGAGAACAGTGCAAAAATAAGGGGAGGGGGATTGTAGTGTCCCCAAGGTCGAGCCCCATTGTAAACCATGTTCTGAAATGAATTGTAATTATGTTTTATAGGCTGGTGAGCCAAGTTTTTATAAGTTGGAGGCTTATGTGTTTGTTAGGCCAGGGAGCCTAAGTGTTGAAGGCTAGGGGCCTGCTGTTGTATATGTAATAACGCAGAACAATTAATAAAAAATAAACGCCGCCATGTGCAGACCAACCACGATGAATGAGTGAAGGGGGACTAAGAATCCATAAGGTGGGAAAGGAATTAGGGGCTGGAAGGTGGAAAAGGGGATAAGTGTTGAGCCTAGGGGGCTTAAGCCTGGGAATAATATTTTAATATTATCCCAAAAGATATGTGCATTATATGTTTTAACCTAAGTCCTTTTTGAAGGACATTTGATTTCCAAATGGTGGGAGGAACGCATGTTGAAGGAGGCATGCAGTTGCATGGGGGACAAGTGTCAACCCTGGCACATGCAATAAAAGGCTGAGACAAGACGTGCTGGGGGGTTCCTCCTCCATTCTACCCGACCGTCGGAGCGTTAACCTTCTGACCTCTGCAAGAGATACCCTCATGCACTCTGAACCAAAAAGGCCAGTGTCTGTATTTTCTTCTGGAAGGCTAGACACCCTTTCGGTTGTGAACAATTAAGTTTGAGTCGACCCCTGTGTGGACAACTCGTCACGCATCCCTGAGAACTAGAGCGTGGGTCTATCTCGTGTTACCGGATTGAGGAAACGGAAGTGTCTAGTCCTTGATAAATCTGGTTATGCTGTGGCACCTGTTTATTGCTACCCTGGGGTGTTCGAGTCTAGATTCCTGTTGACTATGGTGGACGTGTAGTGTTTGATCCTGTGTGTTGATTCTGAAAATATGAAGCATCATTTTTCTGAGTGTTGAGTGTATGCGTGGAGCCTTGTCCGAAGCCATATCCATGAGACCATCCGCCATTGTTGAACCGGTTGGAAAGTTATGTCCATTTTTCCCATTGGTTGTGTGGCCACACAGTGCTAGACTGTGTGGGGGGCTTGTTGTCTAGTTGTACAACACTCTCTCCAGGTGAGAGAGGTGATTGAGATTGGAAGAATAGGTTGTTGGCCTGTGAGCGATTCTCTCTAGGAGAGAGAGTGTACAGAGGAAGGAGAAAACTCCTAGAGGGAACCTTGTAGCTGCCACAGAGCCCAGAGACTTCCAGTCTAGCCTGTTGCCATAACCCAAGGCAAGGGAGTTTAGCAGCTGAAGGACTGTCCAGGTGACAGAGAAGGAGTATACTCCTAGGGTGGAACAGGCATGTGGGGAATGAGGATCTGTGGGTAGTGAGCATGAGAGATTCATGGGAGAGAATTCCATCCTTGTGGTTGTGTGTTGTTTCCCTGTAACCTCAGCCTAGCCTAGGATTCCTTGTCTTGGGGTGGAGCTTAGTCCCAGCTTGGGGGTGACCCACTATTGAGATGATGAGCAGTGCAGTCTATGGTTGGGAGGTTCATGGAAGGCCTGCACTTGGTTGGTGGATTCTACCACTATTAAAAAAATAAGTATTTGTTTATTTTTTAATCATGTTTTTGCATGACTCTACTGCTTATGTTATCATGATTTCTGTTGTGTATATGAATTAGTATGAAATGCTGTTGATTGTTAATTATGGCCATAACTCATATGAATACTCTGTGTAGAAGGTGTTTATTTGTTTAAATGAATGGGATTATAATACTTGTATGAGTTATGTATAAAGTGGTGTTAAATTTTCCTTTTAAGAGCGATTAAGCCTTAATATCTAGAAAAGGGGCGCTACAGCATCGCAGACTTGGAACTTCGCACTCTGCCTAAGACACCTCAAGAAATAAGAGATATAATAGAGGCCACTGCCTGAAGCACAATTGATCGACTAAAATACTTTTCCTTGGAATACAAGCAGTTGAACTCTAGAAGCACCCAGACGTATGAAATCCTCACAGGAAATCTAGAATTACAGGCATTAGAGTCGCAGCTCTAACACGCACAGTAGCAGGTAGACACGTTACAAGCACAGATAAAGGCATTTTCACCAGTTGAGAGAATGAAGAGGTTTCCATAGCAACTCACGACCTAAAAGCAAGTATGCACACTCTAGAGTAAAGTAATGGAAGTCTCTCAACGACTTCAACCAATGCAAGAAAAGGCATGACAATTATTCACTGAACTTGAAAGCCAAGAAGTAGAACTTGAACAGGTTGTCAGTACAGTAGAACAACGCCTCGAAGGACCAGTCAATGATGTACTTATTCAAGAGTTCACTGAGAAAGAATAAGTAGCACTGTAGTATATCGAAGCATCTTGAACCAAGCTCAAGGTGTTCGAATCGGAATTGCTCAGAACAGAGTGACTCAAGACGAGTCACAGGTGAGTGTTTGGGGTTTGTTGGACCTTGACCAATTTTTGAGGAACACTTGGTCATATTTGACTATTTTTGGGACTTTGACAGCCTGTCAAAGATGGAGTGCCAGACAAAGAAGAGATCATGGGATCTTGACCCACTTTCAGGCCCCTTTTTGGGTTTTGGGACAATTTAATGGGAAAGGGATGTCGACCCGTGGGTTCACCCATGCTTAGGCCCACTTTTGTATGTATAAATAGATGTCTAGGAGAAGTAAGGGGATGGTATCCTATCTATGTTATCTAAGATAAGTTCTAGTAGTGCTCTGTGCATGACTATATAAGGGTTACAGAGCTAAGTCCAAGTTAATATAGATATTATAGAAGGCTTTGTGCTACAATGTAAGGAAGAAGGATCTAGCGAGATGCACAGATCTTCTGCCATGTGTGGAGAAGGGTTTTGGTGATTGTGTGTTGTAACTGATTGAAGACATTAATAAAGAAGAAGAGTTGGTGGATGTAGCCCCAAGGTGGGGGTGAACCACGTACATGTTGTGTTTATTTGCTTTGTGCGATGTATCAATGTGTTTCTATCTAATGAATGTTAGATAGATATGATGTTGCTTTGTTCCTAATCATGTGAATGAATGCTAGATCTGACCTATATGAATGTGCTTAGTGCTTGAATCTTCTAGATCTAATGTGATAGTTTTATGTTAAGTGTTATTAGATGATGGATCTCGTTGCATACTACAATACTTTGTAATTAGGGTACGTCTGTGTTGTTACTAAGAACTAAATATTAATGAAGATTAACTGCTAAGTGTTATGTTAAGTGTTAGAATAAAAAATCCATGTCCCAGCTAAGGTTGTAGACATCTGAGTCTTGCAAGCACCCATGCATCTACCTCAGGTGAGAATTCATCTGCTTCGCAGGTGTTGCTGAAAGGGTCAGTAGTTAGGGATTCATTGGTGTGTTGTTGTAGCATTGAACCCTGGGTTTTCCCCTGTTCCAACAGACCCAAATCTCTTTAGTGGATTTACAATGTGCAACTTTGGTGAATATCATTTCACTAAGGCCATTTAGAAGTGCATTTTTGGCTTTGGAATTATTCTGACGGAGTTTCACTGCTTTGTCATTTGTTGGCAGAACTGCTGGTGTTGTGTATCCATCTACAATTGATTTCCAAATTTCAAATCCCTGTGCCTGTATATATGTTTTCATCCTTATGCTCCAAAATGCATACTTATGTCCATTGAACTATGGTATTCCATTTTTATACAAGTTGTTTCTCTCCATGATCTACCTTTCGGTGGTTAAATTGATTTCTGGAGGAACCTGCTTTGATTCCAATTTTTGGATTACTAAGAGGGGGCTTGAATCAGTAATAGAGAAATTTAATCATTTTTAACAATATAATCCAAGTGTTATATCAATGTACCATTATCATCCAATAATTGTAGAGTAAATAAGCAATGAACAAATGAACAATCATACAGATACAAAGTACACTAGTGTTTTATGTGGAAATCCAAAGCGGGGGAAAACCACAAAATGATTATTCTTATATGTCTTGAAGAATTACATTCATTGGAAGCACCAAATTCCTTTGTTTTCCAGTTGCAACTGGAAGGAGGCTACAACCCCCTTATTTCTCATACTACAACCTAAAGAAATATCCAACTCCCTTATTCTATGGATACAACCAGAAGGAGGCTACAACCCCCTATGTTCTCCAGCTACAACTGGAAGGTGGATACAACCACCTGTCCTTTCCCCATCCAACCACCCTGAAGTAGAAGTAGAATGATGGAACCACTGTCACACTATCACAGTGAGATATACTATTGTAAACTTGTACCAATAAAATTGAACCATGCATCAACTTGTACCTCAACCTGTAATCAACCTATACCATAAACAAGTGCATCAACCATGCACCAACCTGTATCAAACAACCTATAATCAACATGTACCATAAAAAAGTACATCCAACCATGTATTAAGTATGTACCAATCATGTGTCAACTATTCATCAACTATGACTCATCAATATGTACCAACATCATCAACTATACACCTCATGTATGTGCTAACTCATCAACTACTTGTCTCAACCATGTACCCAACATGTACCTTAACCAAAAGCACTCATCAATTTCATCATCCATATATGATTTGTAACTATGTAATATACCTGGTGTATATGATCACATACCTTCAAACCTTCCTTAACTTTCACAACAATAGACTAGAATTTTCATCAAACATTTCTTTAGTCTCACATGATTAGTTTGGGATTAGTCAACAACCCTAACTTGAAATAATCATAGCTATGTACCTGTAATGAATAAAGATATGAAAATAGTACACAATGTTATTCAGTTCGTTTTATGAAATTCCTCCAGGTGTCACTACTTGGAACCTCTCAAAAAATGAGTTATAGAAAAAATGGCATATCTTGTTGAATTTTGGCTTATTCTAGAGAGTGACCTTGTAGAGCACACCCCACATGGAATATTTATTGAATGGATCTAAAAATGTTACAAATAATACTACAAACTATAATCTAACCAAAAAAATTTGTCTTACTGAATTTGGATCTTTAAGTTATGACTTTTTTACCCAAAACACTTGTTTTAGACTAGTTTGAGGACTAGCCACAAACCCTATTTTCCATGGAGTGTAACTCCAAAAATAAAATGACCCACAAGATGAATTTTTTACCACAGAGACTTGGATATGTTTCCTCAGTGACCTATCAATTTTACATTCTGAATCATTCTAGAAAAAAAATTATTGCAAAAATGGTGAGATGACCTGTAAATAACATACCTTAGAAAGCATCATCAAAAGAATTTATCCTCCCTTGAATTTCGGCCTTCTTTTCTTCACCTTCCATTTGAAATTTGGCTTAGATATTCTTTGTTTACCTTAGTCACCTATATATATTCAATGTGATCAAGTGTGAAGTAAAATGAGAGTGCCTTGCCTCTTATTTATACTCTCCATCTTCTAGGTCACTTAACCCATTTCAAGGTCACTTAACCCATTTCTAGGTCACTTAACCTATTTCTAGGTCACTTAACCAATTTCTAGTTCACTTAACCTATTTCTAGGTCACTTAACTGATTTATAGGCCACTTAACTTATTTTCCTCATTTTTAGGGTTAACCACTTTCCATAATTAGAAAGTTCTCCATTACTTTATCATTTAAATATTCCCCCTTGACTTTGCCACCTCACTTTATCATTTAAATAATCTTCTTTGATTTTGTCACTTCACTTTATTATTTAAATAATCCTTCTTGACTTTGTCACTTTACTTTATCATTTAAATAATAATTTATTCTTTGCAATCTCTTTGACTTCTTTGACCTTTTGGGGCTTCAAGCCAACATATGAGGGTCCTCCAACTTCGTAAGGCCATAACTCTTAAACCGTGAGGAGTTATGTGACATTACACATACCATTAGAAATGGCATGAAATGTACTATCAATATAGAATAGTATTACCTTAAAATATATTAAAACTCATACCATTATATATGAAACAACCTTGGGTCCATTACCCAATCCTTTGTGCTATCGGACTTTCTTCAAGGGTTGACATCAATGACAACCAACCTTAATCAACAAAGGTTGAGACCAAAGGTTTCATTGATATTCCTAGCCCATTATATATTGAATATCCCTCAACCATTTGATTTTATATTGAGTCCAACACAAACTATTGCATGTATCTATGAACATGTAGCTTGATGGATTTTATACTATGTTCCAAGCTAGGTATCTCTAACAAGAGGGAGGGTACCCAAGGTAGATTCCTATGGGCCCTTGAGATTTCATCACCCTTTTATCTCCAATTATAAATATATTGTTCATACCTTCCCTCATCACCTCTCATGGTATTTGTTTGAAATGATTCCATTCTACTCTCCACTCTCTTTTCTTAATGGAACTCAAGACCATTTAGATGAAAGGGATTGGAAATTTTTTAGTTTAGGACTATTTGAGCATGATTAGTTTATCTTTTTGGTGAGAATATTTCCCTTTTATAGGATAGAAACTTAAATTAAGACATTTACATTGTGATTAGAACACACTTGAAACCACTCATTGCACCATATGAGAACTTAGTGTTTCTAATTGATCACATGTTTTCTTAGTTGCTTGTTATTTATACTTTAGACATTATATGTATTAATTAAACCATTAAAAGAGGTGTTAATACTTAGGAATCATTGTAACTCATTGCAAACTATATTATAGGCTCCAAGGACTTCCTACATTAGGAATTATTTGTTGTATTATATATATTTCTCATCATCTTAGAGTTGAACCAGTAGAAAATCCTATTCCTCCATTAAGTTCATCCCATTTGAGCTTGAGAAACTCATCTCTTCAGATTAAAAAACCTCATTTGATTTGATTTTATCTAGTTTTTGTGCAAATAGATTTAGTCCTCATTCAACTAATTTACCTTTAGATAAACCATATACAACCTTGATATCCATTATTGTTGGGAGTACCCAAGAAAACCAACTTTACCTTAGGTGGCCAAGTTGAATCTTTGTTATTTAAACAAGTGCATAAATGATCTCCTTCGACATGAATCTACTTGGTGTTAGACAATTGGTTTACATTTATGGACAATTGGTTATCATTGATGTCAACCCTTGGAGAGTGATATTGTAGATTGATTTCAATCCTTAGAGATTGATGTGAACCTTGAGTATGTTCGAGATGTCTATAAGTATGGGTAAGGGAACCAATTTTTTTTAGGTATAGAGGCATGAAGATCAGTGAATATGTATGTAATACTATTCTATATGGATAGTATGTGTCATTCCATTTTTGTTGATATGTGGTACATCATGTGGTTCCTCACCGTTAGTGAGATATGACCTAGAGAAGTTAGAGAACCCTTTAGAGTATTCTAGAAGCATCTAAGAAGGTCAACAAGAAGTCAGTTATTCTAGAAGATCCTATAAAGGCATCAATAATATTCCTAGTCAAAGTGGTTGCAAGGAGAAATTAATTAAATAATAAAGTGGTTATAACAAGAAATTAATTATGGGTAAAGTAGTTGTAACAAAACATTTACTAGTCAAAGTGGTTGCAAGAAGAAATTAATTATGGGTAAAGTAGTTGTAACAAAAAGGTTGAACGGTCAAATTGGTTGAACAATAAATTAATTAATTATGAATAAAATAGTTGCAACAAAGTATTTATGATTTAAATAATTAAGGAAAATTTAGTTGCAACAAGAAAGTGGATTAGCCCTAGATTGAGGAGAAGGGGTAAAACAATTACAAGTTGTCCCTAAAGGAAGTTACTTGGGAAGAATAAATAAGATATCAAAAGACTCCCATTAGTACCTATTGAGCATATTGAATATATATAAATTACTAAGGTAACCAAGGAGATCTGACAAAATTTTTAGAGGGAAGGTGAAGTAAAGAAGGCCGAAAATCCAAGGGAAGATGATGTCTTTTAATGATGTGTTCTAAGGTATGTTATATATAGGTCACATCACAATTTTCATAATAAATTTTTTTATATAATCATTTAGATAGTGAAACTTGGGGGATAGTGAGAAAACATATCGTGATACCTATGGTAGAAATTTCATCTTTTGGGTCGTTGTATTTTTGGAGATACACGATGTGGAAGATAGGGTTTTTGGCTAGTCTTTAAACTAGTTTTAAACTAGTGTTATGGGTAAAATGGTAATAAATTATTCATATAAACTCAATAGATGTGAGACCAATTGTAATGGAACTAGCACTTTCCTTAAGTTTTTGTTTTAAAGTCTCAGAATAATATATTAAATATTTAGCACGTGGAATGCCGTACACATTCGCTCTCTAGAATAATCCATAATTCAACAAGGTCTTCCATTTTTTCTATAAATCATTTTTTGGGAGGTTCCAAGCAATGAAACCTAGAGGAATTGTAGAAGATACTGAAGAATATTATTTATCATTTTCAGATTTGTATTCATTTCCGGTACAAAGTTATCCTTGTTGCAAGTTAGGGTTGTTGACTAATCCCAAAAACTAGTCACGTGAGACTTAGGCAAAGTTTGATGAAAATAATATTCTCTTTTTTTTGAAGTTGAGGAAGGTCTACATGTCTATGATCACATACAACAAGTATGTGTTGACGGGTGAAATCGACCGTCCATCAACTAAGAGAGTGGGACCGGTCTGGGGTTGTCTAAATAACCCAAGCCATTTGGAATGAACCACCCTGACGAGTTTAACGGCTCCATTGGCCACCCTAAGGTCTTCTAAGAACACCAAAGAGAGGAATGATCTTAGCTAAGTAATCTAACTAAACTAAATAGAGAAAAATAACTATGACTTAATACAAGAAACTAACTAAAATAAAGGAAACTAGAAACTAATAAAACAAAGAAAGAAACTAACTTCACTAATATAACTATGAACTACTAACTATTATATATACAAGATACTAACTACAATTATAATAACTCAAATCAACTATTTAATTGTCAAGTTAATTACAGCTTATTCACAAATATACATTGCATACAATCTATAGATTTGAATAAAACCTGCGAAACTAATTTGCTTGTTGTCCCAAGACAGCAAAGATAACTCTTTTTTTATTTTATGATTTATGAATAAGAAAGTAAACTAACTGAAATTAAACAATCTGATATAATTTACTGAAATTAAACGATCTAATATAAATCTAACTAAGATTACATCTATATTAAACTACTTAATGAAAACAGTAGACTAAATACTAATTAACCTGGAAACACTCCAAGTCTGCCCTATGTATGATTGCTTCTTAAGTTGGTTGGAGGAAGAAATTCACACCACTTAGCCCTTAAGCTTCTTGCAAAGGATCAGCTATGATGCTTTCTGAAGTATGTTACATGACAAACAAGACATAAAAGAAATCATAACAGTCTTCTAGTTATAAATTCCTGCAAAAGGGAAACCTATTATGCAACAAATTCATATATAACAATTCAATTTATGAAGAAGACAAAGCTATCATCCACAAAATGAATCAACAACTGTTATGTCCTATATTTCTTTTTGGAAGAGACAAGATATGTATAACAGTAAAGAAATTATATCATTTGCATTTGATTTAGATATCAAAGTAATACTAAACCATTAACAAAATGATATACAAAACATGGAACAAAGCGTTGATATATTGAAAAGCAAAAGCTATGACAAGACACCAGTTCTGCTCCAGTTTGAATCAGAATTACATATCCTTTTTCTCCCCTAACTGAGGATGATCGATTATTACAAAACCATAGGTTTATATAGGTTTCTCACAAGGTAAAAAATCCTTGTGGATAATATCAAATAAGTTTACACAATCTGGGAATAATCCCAAAATCACCTAAAATAAGGAAATAAAATGCAAGTAAAATCCTTAAGATATCCTCCAACTGTTCCTCACATCTATTGCCAATTCGAATTTGCCTGGAACAGAACACAAAGATCAAATTAGAAGGATATTTTTATTAGGAAAACAATAAAAATTTGGCTTTACAGACTTAGCTACAGAATCATCTGATTCTGTAGCTAGTCAAAAATAGCCAATAGGACCGGATATAATCAAATAAAATCAAATCCAAAACTAATTACTAATGATTCCATTATTCCTTAAATCAAATGAAATTAAAAAGAATGCAATCAGGACAGGGTAGGAATGCTCTGTTTTTCCAATTGACATAAGATCAAATCAAATCTTAACAAGACTGTTTCATGAATGTAATCGATGGTAAGCCACATCGTTTATCGATTTGCATAAGATTCATATCATTTAATTCACTGTCAATATATAAATCTTGTCCCGATTTTATGCGTAACCATATCCATAGAATCCAGCCATAGAAAACATTCGTTGAGTTTCAAACAGTTCACAGTTTATGACCGAAAACAATGGTTGTAACTATCATTGACCAATTATAATCACAACAGCAGATTGATATCACTTAGTTAAAAGCGCGATGCGTAAATAACTTCCATTGTAATCGGATGAAATCATATCGACTCAAAAATCTTCACACAGTCAATGGACAAAGACGCAATAAAATCGACAAAATTCATGAACTGGGTAATAACCGACACCAATCTTTATCAAGTTAATTATAGAAACAATATCGATACCCTGAACAGAATCCAATTCAAACAATAATGAGAATCGAATTAGTTGCAAACTAGTTATGTATCAACATAACGACATCAGATTTGGTCGAAAGACATTGAAAATAGTTAACCCATTTATCAATTACATTCACATAGAACATAACCATTTCAAATCGTAGCATTGACTGTATCGAAAAATGGGAATACCAACAACAGTCTATTTTTAACAACTTCACTTATCAACAGAGCATCCAACTGAAGTTAAATTTGAACAATCATATCTATTCGACGATCCATAGAATCGAAAACAAATCCAATCGAATCTAAAACTATAACAAAATTATGTACAACAGAGCATGCTTATGTAACAGAGCAGGTGAAATATGTACACAGAGTGTAATATAAATGAGTGGAAATTATACCATCACAGTTGCTGAGACTATGTCAATTTTGAATTGACAATTGCAGTAGCAGACTCGACATTTTTGAACAAGATTGAACCCGTGGTTCGTTGCTTCTTATCGGAGGGTTGTGCCTTTGCATTCTGGCCAGTGAGCTTTGCCACTTGGCTTTCCAAATCGTGGATTCTAGACTGCAACGTAGGTACATCCAAGTAGTATCTTTCCAACCAAAACCCACATTGATCGCAAGGTGCAGCAACAAGTTGATCAGTTGAGGGTTTCGATGATTCACCAAGGGTTTCATGGGGTGGTTCAATACCAGGGAAGTCAGGGTTATCACGCAGACAGGGTGGCAAGTTTTTAATGAAATCATAAGGAGGTTTGTTACACAAGCCTTCCGAGTAAGGATACTCCTCGGCAAGAAAACGTTCAACTTTAGAATCAGAGTCTTCGCTGACCATGATAGTCTCTAATTTAACAGGGGGCTTGGGTTTATTCCTCTCCATGTGCGAGATTAACCTTTCATTTTTCTTGCCTTTCGAATTAGCGCCAGTCTTAGGTTTTGGCTTTTTGGTCGTGGGTTTATCGACTTCGGCTCGTTCAGTCACAGCCATAGGCAAACTTGTAGGTGGGTCGGGTTTAGGTTTGGGTAGTAAAACACTATAAGGCACAGGGGTAGGCTTGGTCTCGGTCACCACGGGCTTATCAACCTGTGGAGGGTCCAACTCTTCGAAGCCATTACGGCTGAGGAAAACAGCCCAACAATCACCACGTAACCTTAAATCGTAAACCACTATCATTTTAATCAACCCCAAATGAAAGAGGTTGGTGTCATCTTGGCTGCGCTTGTACCTTTTAGCCATTTTGAAGAAACTTCGATGCAAATAATAGGGCATACTAAGTTCGAAACCCATAAACACCATTAATAAACGCAGGTGAAACAAGAAAATGAACCCGTACCTGCCTTCACAAGTAACGAATTGTTTGATAATCATCAAGAGATCATACCACTGGGGTTTCAACATCTTTGCAGGCAAACCTCTGTCGCATGAGTTCACTGTCCGAGACTGAAATAAAAATGTCCACGGGACATCGTCAACCTTGCAGCTTTTGGACCACTTATGTCCCATAACAGGAAGGCTAGTTGCCAAGCTGAGAAATTGTTCAGTGATTTCAAGCTGGACATATCCAACTTTGGCTCGGCAGCCATCGAATGACAATGCAAATTGCCGAGCGACAGTGAGGTTATAACCATCGAATTTCCTTATAAAAGAAAGCCACCCGAATTCTTCCAAGTCGCTATATGCACCATCAAACATTAACAGTGCTTGGCACCCGTTGGGCTCAACCCTTATGACAGGAGCCATAGCTTTTGTACATGGTGGGGTTTGAACTAATCAGAACAATGCACAGGGTCAAAATGATAGGGTTTAACAGTTTTAGCGCTCAGGGAGGCCGAAATTAACTGCATGCGTGCGAAGGTGGTGGGATTACCACCGCCACGCAATGTATTAATGACTGTGTACAATGATATTCAGTCCATAATCATAATCATTTAAACATATGCATCGGCCAACCAAACAGGTGTACAACCATATCAACGTGCCATTCATCCGAAATAGAACCAACACCATATGTTATCATCATGCGCCAAGTGTACAGTCCAAATCAACATGAAATCCAACATTAACCACGTTCTGTCGTGTCAATCAAACGTTAATTCATTCATGCCAATGCATAGTTCGAAGCTATGATCGTTCAATGTAATATCAAACTCACAAAACAATGTATCGAGCAAGGGTTCAAACCATAAAATCGAAAATCCAAAAGGTTGATCAATGCACCTTTTCAAACCATTGCCATTTTATATGAAATCAAACTTATGATATTGCCAATGTGTTTTTAGCATAACCAAAGTGTAAAAACATTGCAACCAATGAACATATGAAAACGATAAGTTAAGAATTCAAAACAATAAGAATTATGTCATATATAAGAACAAAATCAATTATGACCCTTATGACATCAAACATAACTCATAACTTAACATTTTCAATACTTTATCAAAGAAACCAAGTTGTGCAATTAAAGTGAATGGATATAGTTTGAAAAAAATTTTGCAGTGATGTGATAAACCAATGGTCAAGTGTCTTTCATCAAATCAATCAAAGACGACGACAATCTAAGCAACGAAAGAGGTGTTTTCACACTTTCAGTTGTGAAAACTGTAGCGAAACCAAAATGCAATTATCGCAAAAATGAATACGATGTCTTGTAGCACAATGCGACGATGATTTGTTGTTAATGAGACAAGGGGTGTAGGCAGCTTTTTAGGGAAAATTAAAAAAATGAATTGGCTGCCAACAATGGCGACACGCTGGGCGAAGCAGTTATCTCTGTCATAATAAATGAATTCAGAACAGGAAAGCAAAGAAAATTTCAACTCAAAACAACAACTGAAAATTGTACTACATCATCATCAACTATCTTTTCTAGCGATGTTTTAAAAGATGCAAACCAAAAACAATCTTTAAAGATCAGCAAGTCATGATTTTTATGATAAAATCTTCAATACTGTTGGCATGGCCACTGCTGCCAGCAGGCGTCCATAGCCTCGACAGGGTTGCCATTTAACCCACTCGGACGTCTTTATCCTGTCAATAAGCTCTGGATTAGAATAAAGGACTTTTAAAAGAGGTTTCTTATAATTTTACAGATTTTCATTTACCCAACATTGCTTTGCTGCCAGCAGGCCTATTCAGTACCCCGACGAACTTGTCTTGGCGCCATGCTTGCATTGCCCCACTGCCAGTGGACCTATTCAGTATCCCGACGGGTTTACAAACACTTCCCACAGCTCATATTAATATTTTTATTTTGTTTTTCTTTTATAAATAGCTGAGCGGGGTGATGCTGAAAAATCTTGGTATTTTGTCATATTTTTTTAGACCTCATCAAAAATTTGTAATACTGTCCTTGATTCGGCTCCATAAATGTTTTATTTCTAAAACAACTTACTTTGACAGGGAGCCATCCTTTTGAGTCATTCCTTTACGGAAAAGGGACAGCGTAAAAAGATAAAGATAACCATGACAAACTTCACTTAGAGACTGAGATCGTAAACTTATTTCAAACAACATTTTCCAATATCATTTTCAGAAATACATATTACTGATGTTTGTACAGTCTTTCAGAAGTTATTTCAGCAAAGAAATTTTCTATGATCTATGTCTGAATGACTCAGTGTATAAGCATCCATATGTTTCAAAACACACAAAAACACACCAAACTGATCAATCAAATTGAAATCAGAAACGAAAAGAAAGGCCAAAAATAAAAACAAAAAGGAAATATTTACAAATATACAAAAGGATAGCGATCAGGCAAAGTATCTTTTCAGGACTTGGCCTGATCAGGGGATCAAATTTTGCTCAATTTTCAAAGTGCTCGGATTAAGACAAAAATAGTGCCATTGCGTCCGTCTCGTTTTATTGATTCCGGCGGTATATTTATTTTCGCGAATGGAGTTCGTATGGAGGAGATATCGCGCTTTGACTGCCAAGTCAAACAGGGAAAAATTTTGGGATGCTGACTGTACCTGTCCATACAGTCCGTACGGCCACGTGGAGGGCCGTACCATCATGATGACATGGTGTATTGATGATGTGGCATAGTTTGATTGGGTGTTCATTGACCAATGATATGCTGACACGTGTCGCTATGTGGTTGGCTTATGTTTTTGTGTTTGTATAAAATGGTTTGGAGGCCGCGGGGTTCGACCCCCAGACCTCCCAAACACCAAAGTTTTCATAACACTACGCTAGCCAACAAACCTGCACTTGTTCCTTGTTATATAGTTCAGCGCATATATATTTAAATTTGGATGTTGTATTGCGTGGAAAAGGGCGCGGGCCGGGGCCCAAGCCCCGACCCATGGTTTTATTATAACACATATAACCGCATGTTTATATATATGGCGCGGGATTAAATATAGTCCACGGACTATATTACATTGTATTGTAAACACGCGCATTGTATATTGCAATGTATTACAATATAACATTGCATATATGTTAACGTTTGTATATTAAAAATACGCGCAGGTATTATAACCTTTGGTTAATACATATGACCCGTGGTTTGGTCGGTGTGTAACCGCGCGGGAGTTTTAAAAATGGTCAAACGACTTTTATGCCGAGCCTATGGTCGCGTGAAGCAATAT
The DNA here is from genome assembly GCA_009831015.1 of Picea engelmannii. Classification (NCBI taxonomy): domain Eukaryota; kingdom Viridiplantae; phylum Streptophyta; class Pinopsida; order Pinales; family Pinaceae; genus Picea; species Picea engelmannii. The sequence continues at coordinate 86,495 of ML799793.1, forward strand.
GACCCAGTGCCGAGGCGGTTAAGGGTTGGGCACCCCTAACCATCCTACGGTTTGTACCGATGCACGGTTATGCATGGGACTGGGTTCTTTACGCTTTATATGAGCGTGTGTGCTAGGTTTGAAGCACAAGGGTGCGAATTGTAGAACCAGAGACAACATAGTTGAAGGGGAGAACTTCAAGGAGGCCATCTTCTTCATTTTTCGACCATTTCAGGTGCCGTCAGAGCCTAGACAGGGGTTTTGGGACGCTGCGGAGCCATTGGAGTAGTCATTTTGTTGATTTGAGCACTGTAAGACATGTTTTTAAGCACTTTGAGCAATTTAATATAAAAGATCCATTTGCAGGCTGGACCAGGAGATGTAGCCCGGAGTGGGGTGAACTCCTTTATCAAGTTGCTGTGTTTATGTCTAATGTTCAATGATTTATACTGCCGTCTATGTTTATTTCTACATAAGTAATCCTTTATTATGTGTTGCAAATTGATTCGGTTGCTTTAAACACATAACATTTCACTTGCAATTAATTTAATCAAGTTTATCAAGTCTTCTTCATTTTTAGATCAAGTTGGTATCAGAGCAAAGGTTTTGAAGACTTGATTGTTTGCAAGTTTTGTTTTTTATGCTCACAAGGTTGAAACTCACACGAGGAGAAGGTCAACTTGTGGAGCCAAGTTCTTATCCAACGAGGAGGAAGGAGTTCCGTTCATCGCAGATTGCAGAGAGACATTCACCAAGTATGGCACATGCAGAAAGTCATGAACGTGTTCTGGATGAAGATGAAGATCTCAGACAGGCTGTCATCGAGTTGAGAAACATGATGAAAATTTTGTTGGAATGAAACATAATGTCGCAGGGTGAAGGCTCTAATCCTTCAATGCATAATGAAGGTGGTGGTGACAAGTCTCCAGGTAGAGATGGAGGGAATGGTGCTTCTCCACCACCCTCTCCTCCTCCATCCTCATCTTCTTCTTCTTCTTCTACCAGTTCGAAGAATCTTCCACGTTCTCCAAAGGGGCATGGTAAAACTCCTTCGCAAATTCCTTCTTTGAAGCTTGATATAAAATTTGAGTTGCCAATTTATAATGGAGAAGTTAATGTTGAAAAGCTAGATAACTGGATAAGGCAAATTGAAGTTTATTCTAGAATACAAAAGATACAATATGATGAAACAAAAATTCAGTTAGCTTCTTTAAGATTAGATGGCTCAACACTTATTTGGTGGGAATTTAAGACACAAGAAGAAATTAAAAAGAATGGAAAAAGTTTTCTTTCTTGGAATGACTTCATAATAGCAATTAAGAAACAATTTTATCCATTAGCTTATAAACAAAAGGCAACAATGGAATGGCAAAATTTTAAACAAGCAAAAGGACAGAATGTACAAAGTTTTACTCAAGAGTTTAGAA
>ML799793.1:90597-133398 GCA_009831015.1 Picea engelmannii
GGAAGGGTGAGGGAACTCTACCCTCATCTTCACATAGACTGAGATAGTCTTTTGGTGGTCCAAAAGCTTCCTAATGGGGAGGTGTGATCAGGGGATCAAATTTTGCTCAATTTTCAAAGTGCTCGGATTAAGACGAAAATAGTTCCATTGCGTCCGTCTCGTTTTCCTGATTCCGGCGGTATATTTATTTTCGCGAATGGAGTCCGTATGGAGGAGATATCGCACTTTGACCGCCAAGTCAAACAGGGAAAAAATTTGGGATGCTGACTGTACTTGTTCGTACAGTCTGTACGGCCATGTGGAGGGCCGTACCATCATGATGATGTGGCATATTGATGATGTGGTGTATTTTTATTGGGTGTTCATTGACCAATGATATGCTGACACGTGTCGCTATGTGGTTGGCTTATGTTTTTGTGTTTGTATAAAATGGTTTGGAGGCCGCGGGGTTCGACCCCCGGACCTCCCAAACACCAAAGTTTTCATAACACTACGCTAGCCAACAAACCCACACTTGTTCCTTGTTATATAGTTCGGCGCATATATATTTAAATTTGGATGTTGTATTGCGTGGAAAAGGGCGCGGGCCGGGGCCCAAGCCCCGACCCATGGTTTTATTGTAACACATATAACCACATGTTTATATATATGGCGCGGGATTAAATATAGTCCACGAACTATATTACATTGTATTGTAAATGCGCACATTGTATATTGCAATGTATTACAATATAACATTGCATATATGTTAATGTTTGTATATTAAAAATACGCGCGGGTATTATAACCTTTGGTTAATACATATGACCCGTGGTTTGGTCGGTGTGTAACCGCGCGGGAGTTTTAAAAATGGTCAAACGACTTTTATGCCGAGCCTATGGTCGCGTGAAGAAATATGACCCAGTGCCGAGGCGGTTAAGGGTTGGGCACCCCTAACCGTCCTACGGTTTGTACCGGTGCGTGGTTATGCACGAGACTGGGTTCTTTACGCTTTATATGAGAGTGTGTGCTAGGTTTGAAGCACAAGGGTGCGAATTGTAGAACTAGAGACATCATAGTTGAAGGGGAGAACTTCAAGGAGGCCATCTTCTTCATTTTTCGACCATTTCAGGTGCCGTCAGAGCCTAGACAGGGGTTTTGGGACGCTGCGGAGTAGTCATTTTGTTGATTTGAACATTGTAAGACATGTTTTTAAGCACTTTGAGCAATTTAATATAAAAGATCCATTTGGAGGCTGGACCAAGAGATGTAGCCCGGAGTGGGGTGAACTCCTTTATCAAGTTGTTGTGTTTATGTCTGATGTTCAATGATTTATATTGCTGTCTTCGTTTATTTCTACATAAGTAATCCTTTATTATGTGTTGCAAATTGATCCGGTTTCTTTAAACACATAACATTTCACTTGCAATTAATTTAATCAAGTTTATCAAGTCTTCTTCATTTTTAGATCATGGCCATTCACCGGGTAGGTGTCAAGCTGTCCTTCAAGACTCTGCAAACGAAAGGAACTAGGACCCAACTTTTCAGCAATCAAGAATGGCCCAAGCCACAAATTTTGAAATTTAGTGTGTTCACCCTTCCCTTCGTGTGATTTGTCCCACTTTAAGACGAGATCGCCTACTTCAAAATTTCTATCAGAAGCAGAATTAGAATCGAACCAGCTTTTAATCAGTTGTTGATGTTTATTTAGTTTATTCTTGGCTTGGATTCTTACTTCTTCTAACTTCATCAAAGCATTAATACAGATTTCTAAAGGGGGACATTCTTCTTCTTGAACCTTTTGTGACAATTGGAGCGAAGGAAGAAGAACATGAGGTGGCAAAATGGCTTCTCTGCCATAAACGAGGAAGAAGGGGGAATTACCTATAGCAGCTTTGGGTGTCACCCTATCAGCCCACAATGCATTCAACAGTGCATTGTGCCAGTTCTTGTGATTTTCAGCCACAGTTCTCTTGATAATCTTGATCAAGTTCTTGTTTGTTGACTCTGCTAGACCGTTGCCCTATGGGTAATAACTAGCAGAATACTTCAGCTTTATTCCTTTTTCTAAGGCGAACTCACTCATTTCAAGAGAAGAAAAGTATGAAGCGTTATCAAAGACTAGACAATCAGGTATGCCAAAACGGGTAATGATATGCGAGTTCAAAAAAGCGATCACCTGACTTGTGTTAACAGTTTTTAGCACAGCGGCTTCAGACCATCGAGTAAAGTAATCAGTGGTTGTCACAATGTATTTGTGTTGTTGTGAGAATGGAGGGTTAATAGGACCAATGATATCAAGGCCCCATTGCTGGAAAGGAGAATCAACTGTAACGGGTTGCAAGGGAAAGGCTATTTTTTGCAATCGTCCTGACGCTTTCTGACAAATGACACATTTTTGGCATAAGGCGTGGGCATCTCTAAAAAGTGTTGGCTAGTAATAACCGGCTCTTAAGACTTTATGAGTAGTGGTATCGCCACCGAAGTGACCACCAGCTTCTCTTGCATGCAACTCGAGCAAAACTTTCTCTGCTTCGTCCTTTTCGAGACAACGCATCAGTATGCCATCAAAATTCTGACGAAACAGAATACCGTTAACTAGATGAAAGGAGGCAGACTTTAGTCTCAATGCTCTTCTTTTGGCAGGGTCAAGGTGACGGGGTGCTGATCCATGTTGAAGACAGTGTCTAATATCGTCATACCAAGGACTTACGAGGTTTTGTGTGCAACAAATCAAACTGTGATCGCGTTGTTCTAGGATTGACGTATCACTATCTTCTTTTTGTTCAGTTTCTGAATCAACTACCAATTTACACAACCCTTGGCCTCTCACGATTTGAGCAGGAGTAATTTCTAAGTCATACTCTTGCAAAGAGGTGACCCAGTTGGCTCTTTTCTCTCCTAACTCTTTTTGTACTAACAAGTTCCTAACGACAGGGTAAGGGACAATGACCTTGGTTCTTGACTTCAAAAGATAAGACCGGAAATGCTTAACTGCCTTGAAGACAACGTAGGCTTGCCGATCGACCGCTGGGTAGTTAAGTTCAGTGCCTTTGAAAGCAGAGCTCATAAAGGCGATGGGTACTTCGTTGTTCTCGGCATTATTCTGAGTTAGAACTGCGGCATAGGAACGATCAGAGGCGAAAGTATAGAGTGTAAAGTCTTGAGAGAAATCAGGGCTCATGAGAGACGGAGCATCAATTATAGCCTTCTTTATATCGTTAAAATCTTGGTTTTCAGTGGGTCCCCAGTGATATTGGGTGTCCTTCTTAATCAGGTTCTGGAGAGGCCTGACCATTTCGGAGAAACTGGGGACAAATCTTCTCATGAAATTAATCTGGCCGAGGAAGGACTGCATGGATTTCTTAGAAGTAGGTGGGGGAAGTTTAGCGATGACTTGGGTCCTCTCGGGGTCAATAATCATTCCATCACTAGACACAATGAATCCTAGTAGTTTACCCTGTTCTACTGCAAAGATGGACTTCTTAGGGTTCAAGGAGATGCCAAATTTACGACATCATAGCAGAATGGCTCGTAGGTGAGCTAGATGATTATCTTTGTTTTTGGAGTAAATGGTCACATCATCTAGGTAGACTACTATGAAGTGATTGATCAATCCTCGGAAAGCAATGTCCATTGCTCTCTGAAAGGTAGCACCAGCATTAATCAATCTAAAGGGCATTTTTTGATAAGCATAAGTGCCCCACGGAGTATGGAAGGTAGTTTTTAATTGGTCTGACGAAGACATTAAAACTTGGTTGTATCCAGAGAAACCATCCAATAAGGATACCCTCTCGGAACCAGATACTTGTTGAAGTATCTGTTCCATGAGAGGGACAGGATAATTATCTTTATCAGACGCTTTGCTGAGGTTTCGGAAATCGACACAAAGTCGAATTTCCCCGTTTTTCTTCCGCACTGGGACGAGGTTGGATACCCATTGAGTGTGTCTAACAGGAAAAATTATTTTAGCACCTAGGAGTTTATTCAATTCTTTTTGTACGGTCGGTTCCAGTTTCGGATGCATTTTCCTCAGTTTCTGTTGGAAAGGCAAGGTTTGGGGATTCATTGGGATAACATGTTGTATAATGTTAGGGTCGAATGTCTTAAGATATTCGTAAGTCCATGCGAAGACATCCTTAAATTCCTTAAACAATTTAACAAAAACAACTTTTTCATGTTTACAACATCCCAAGCCTAAATTGATACACTGAGGGTTTTCACTAGTTCCTAAATTGACTTTTTCATAAGACAGCGAGGAACTATTGGTTTTACAATTGACCATTCTTTTAAATTTATCTTCAAAATCATAAAACTTTTCTAATCTAGCAACAGATTTGGGTAAGGAATTTACCATGTCCGATAGAGCTTTTGAAGATTTCGGATTAGGTATTACCGTAAAGTCATGCAAATTATCATCATGCATTTGTTCATCTATCACAGCTCCTTGGAAGGTTTCCTACATGTGCAGAAAGTTAATGATCTGCTGATCATCATGAAATACTCTCCAGTTCGTGATGTTATCTGGAAAAGATGGTCGAAACAATAGCTCCATGGAGAATGCATTTGGAGATAAGCCTTCTGCAGGAAGAAGTTTAGAGGCAACATTAGCAAGTAGATCTGCTTCAGTATTATTTGATCTAGGAATGGAATTTATATTAAAGGCAGAAAATTTGTTTATTAAACTCCATACCTCAGATTGGTAACATTTGAGATGCGGGGTAAGACAATGTATAGAATTTCTCACCTGCCTGACCACTATCTCTGAGTCACTGAATACAACTAGATTTTGAATGTGCATGTCTAAGGATTTTCTGAGACCTTGTAGTAAAGCCTCATATTCTGCAACATTGTTAGTACATTCAAATTCTAATCTACAAGCCAATAATGTTTTGTTACCTGCCGAATCAATGATGATGCAACCTGCGCCAGCTCCTTCTTTAGACTTGGAACCATCGAAGTATAAAGACCAAATTTGATTTTCATCGGGCTCACAGGACTGCTGGATAGAAGCTATTGGTTGCGTATATGCTTTGATCTCAGATTGTTGTTGTGAATTGTTGATAGGTGAAACTTCAGCCATGAAATTTCCGAAGTAGGTGTCCATCCCTTGGACTTCAGGCGAATCTGCCGGAGGTGTATATGGTTCATTGGGGTCATTCAAGTCTGTCACTGTGAACTTGAGGTAACGCTCACGATTCACCCTAATCTTGTTGGGCTTGTCGTTTTCTGGAAGCCACAAGTGAGACCAGTCTATTGCGAAGTAGCCATGTAGCTTCTCCGACCAGTCCCTGCTCAAAAACATACCATACACTTCTGGAATATCAACCACAATTATATCGATAACTTGATGAACCTTTGGGTTAGACGATAATCTAATCAATACATTTTTCAATTCGCCTATAACTTTAACATCTGTTCTATCAAGTTGTATGATTTTCAAAGAAGATGGCTCTACTTCGGCATTAATCTTTTGGTAGACTGACCAAGGCATCACATTTGATGATGCTCCTGAGTCAACCATACAGTTATGCACATTTCTGTTGAAGATTTCGAAAGTTAAAAGAAAAGGAGGTACATTCTTGCGAGTACTTAGAGTTGTAGCTTGTGGTTTCTTACTCGCATTTTCTAAGACTACTTTATTTGAATTATTTACACTATTTACATTGTTATTTACATTATTTACATTTGGTATAGGAAGGCTTCCTTTATCTTGAGTATCAGAGTTGTTTTTTGTGGAAGTCTTCTGTGGAACTTTGCTTTGCACAACCTTATTATCGTTTGAATTACCATTCTTGCCATTATCTAAAATATTTTGCAACATCTTCTGTAACAAAAATGGAAACTTCAACAACTCATAAATAGAAATGTTAGCCCGTAATTTCTTAAGGTCTTCAACAACATCATAATCTATTTTAGGGCTAGCATTACTCTGTTTAGTTTCAACTGATTTAGATGGATTTGGCGGTAGAGTTGTGGTGTTATCGACAGGAGGTCTATTTGTGGTCTTGCTCCTAGTATTGTAAGGGTGCACAGTCTCGAAGTTAGCTTGGAAGATACTATCGGAGAGGTGACCAAAGATATTTGGAGAAGACTCTTCTTCTTGGGTTGTTTCCTGTTTGACTTCCTCTTGAGGAATTTCAGGAGGCATCAAGTCATCTTGGGGTCCTAGAATTGTCTGAAGAGCATATTGAAAAATTTCTAGGTTTAAGTCTTCGGGGTTTGGATTAGGTCGGCTGGTTGGAAAAGGCTTTTGGAAAGGAGGTTTGTAGGGTCCTTTACTCGAAGAGGCTTCCTCAGTTGACCTTTTTAAATCTATGACTTGATTAGATAACTTTTGTACAACTTTGGTTAAATTTTCCAAATCAGAGTTTTCGGGTTGTGATTTGTTCTGTGTAGGTCTGGAAAGAATTTCAATCTTCTTCTTGGAAGAAGAAACAGTCTCAGTCTCGTTGCTAGAGGAATCTTTAAGGCTAAGAATATCTTTTTCAATTTGAGTAGCCTCTTCAAAGGCTTCTAACAACATTGCCTTTTTGGATCTTTTCACCCAAATAACTATACTTTGATGTAGAGCTTTAGTGTAGTAAGCTATTACAAGGCTTTCTGCAGGCATAGAATCTGCAGGGATTCTATTCTTAAGTGTTAAAAATCTTTGATTAAAATCTTTTACTTTTTCTTTAGTGTTCATTTTCAAGTTTGAAAGATCCATGACTAAGACCTCCGGAGGTTTTCCATCTCCGAATTTTTCCAAAAAAATTGACTCAAACTTTTCCCAAGATACTATAGTGTGAGGCTGTTGAGAAAAGTACCAAGTGGATGCATTACCTCAAAGGTGTAAGGGAACAACCTACAGACAACATCTTCATGTTCAACGTTCTGGAGTCTGATGGCTAACATAAATTTTTTGATATGATCTTCTGCTATCTGTTTTGAATCGGGATCAAACTTAGGAAGCCATTTCTCCAGGTGCTTAGGTAAAGGATGTTGGGCACCAGGTACCGCTACAACATCCTGGTCCAACCATGGTCTAGCAGGGTTGTTTTGATTTTCCATTGGGGAATTGGGTGTGGAAGGATGGGAAGGTGGTTTACCTTCGTCAGAAGAGGAATCTCCTCCAGAAGAAGAAGGAGATGAGGGAGGGGGTGAAGGAGGTATCCCAGATCCTCCTACAACAGGATATGTGTTTGTATCTGTAGGATTCACAGTGGGATCTATATCACCTAGTTTTTCTCTGACTTCGGAGAAGTCTAAAGGTTGTCCCCACGGGCGATGTGGTTGCCTAAGACTAGCAAAGGCTTTGTGTGATTTAATAAGAGATTGTCTAAAATTTTCTTGTATATCACCGCCTGTAGGATTAGGGGTTGCTGGCTCAACTGTGATCTGAGGATCTTCGGTTGAAGTAGTTGCTGTTTGAGGTGGTATATTATCTTGTGAACAACTTCTAGTCACTATGGGTGTACGATTAGGTGGGGGAGGAGTCTTGTGACCACCTCGTGCCATTAATTAAGTTCAGGCCCTCCTTCTAGCACCATTTGTTGATGGGCGAAATCGGTCGTCCGTCAACTAAGAGAGTGGGACCGGTCCGGGGTTGTCTAAATAACCCAAGCCGTTTGGAATGAACCACCCTGACGAGTTTAACGGCTCCGTTGGCCGCCCTAAGGTATTCTAAAAACACCAAAGAGAGGAATGATCTGAGCTAAGTAATCTAACTAAACTAAATAGAGAAAAATAACTATGACTTAATACAAGAAACTAACTAAAATAAAGGAAACTAGAAACTAATAAAACAAAGAAAGAAAATAACTTCACTAATCTAACTATGAACTACTAACTATTATATATACAAGATACTAACTACGATTATAATAACTCAAATCAACTATTTAATTGTCAAGTTAATTACATCTTATTCACAAATATACATTGCATACAATCTACAGATTTGAATAAAACCTGCGAAACTAATTTGCTTGCTGTCCCAAGACAGCAAAGATAACTCTTTTTTGATTTTATGATTTATGAATAAGAAAGTAAACTAACTGAAATTAAACAATCTGATATAATTTACTGAAATTAAACGATCTAATATAAATCTAACTAAGATTACATCTATATTAAACTACTTAATGAAAACAGTAGACTAAATATTAATTAACCTGGAAACGCTCCAAGTCTGCCCTGTGTATGAATGCTTCTTAAGCTGGTTGGAGGAAGAAATTCACACCACTTAGCCCTTAATCTTCTCGCAAAGGATCAGCTATGATGCTTTCTGAAGTATGTTACAGGACAAACAAGACAAAAAAGAAATCATAACAGTCTTCTAGTTATAAATTCCTGCAAAAGGGAAACCTATTATGCAGCAAATTCATATATAACAATTCAATTTATGAAGAAGACAAAGCTATCATCCACAAAATGAATCAACAACTATTATGTCCTATATTTCTTTTTGGAAGAGACAAGATATGTATAACAGTAAAGAAATTATATCATTTTCAGTTGATTTAGATAGCAAAGTAATACTAAACCATTAACAAAATGATATACAAAACATGGAACAAAACGTTGATATATTGAAAAGCAAAAGATATGAAAAGACACCAATTCTGCTCCAGTTTGAATCAGAATTACATATCCTTGTTCTCCCCTAATTGAGGATGATCGATTATTACAAAACCATAGGTTTATATAGGTTTCTCACAAGGTAAAACATCCTTGTGGATAATATCAAATAAGTTTACAAAATCTGGGAATAATCCCAAAATCACCTAAACTAAGGAAATAAAATGCAAGTAAAATCCTTAAGATATCCTCCAACTGTTCCTCACATCTATTGCCAATTCGAATTTGCCTGGAACAGAACACAAAGATCAAATTAGAAGGATATTTTATTAGGAAAACAATAAAAATTTGACTTTACAGACTTAGCTACAGAATCATCTGATTCTGTAGCTAGTCAAAAATAGCCAACAGGACCGGATATAATCAAATAAAATCAAATCCAAAACTAATTACTAATGATTCCATTATTCCTTAAATCAAACAAAATTAAAAGGAATGCAATCAGGACAGGGTAGGAATGCTCTGTTTTTCCAATAGACATAAGATCGAATCAAATCTTAACAAGACTGTTTCATGAATGTAATCGATGGTAAACTACATTGTTTATCGATTTGCATAAGATTCATATCGTTTAATTCACTGTCAATATAGAAAGATTGTCCCGATTTTATGCGTAACCATATCCATAGAATCCAGCCATAGAAAACATTCGTTGAGTTTCAAACAGTTCACAGTTTATGACCGAAAACAATGGTTGTAACTATCATTGACCAATTATAATCACAACAACAGATTGATATCACTTAGTTAAAAGCTCGATGCTTAAATAACTTCCATTGTAATCGGATGAAATCATATCGACTCAAAAATCTTCACACAGTCAATGGACAGAGACGCGATAAAATCAACAAAAATCATGAACTGGGTAATAACCAACACCAATCTTTATCAAGTTAATTATAGAAACAATATCGATACCCTGAACAGAATCCAATTCAAACAATAATGAGAATCGAATTAGTTGCAAACCAGTTATGTATCAACAGAACGACATCAGATTTGGTCGAAAGACGTTGAAAATAGTTAACCCATTTATCAATTACATTCACATAGAACATAACCATTTCAAATCGTAGCATTGACTGTATCGAAAAATGGGAATACCAACAACAGTCTATTTTTAACAACTTCACTTATCAACAGAGCATCCAACTGAAGTTAAATTTGAACAATCATATCTATTCGACGATCCATAGAATCGAAAACAAATCCAATCGAATCTAAAACTATAACAAAATTATGTACAACAGAGCATGCTTATGTAACAGAGCAGGTGAAATATGTACACAGAGTGTAATATAAATGAGTGGAAATTATACCATCACAGTTGCTGAGACTATGTCAATTTTGAATTGACAATTGCAGTAGCAGACTCGACATTTTTGAACAAGATTGAACCCGTGGTTCGTTGCTTCTTATCGGAGGGTTGTGCCTTTGCATTCTGGCCAGTGAGCTTTGCCACTTGGCTTTCCAAATCGTGGATTCTAGACTGCAACGTAGGTACATCCAAGTAGTATCTTTCCAACCAAAACCCACATTGATCGCAAGGTGCAGCAACAAGTTGATCAGTTGAGGGTTTCGATGATTCACCAAGGGTTTCATGGGGTGGTTCAATACCAGGGAAGTCAGGGTTATCACGCAGACAGGGTGGCAAGTTTTTAATGAAATCATAAGGAGGTTTGTTACACAAGCCTTCCGAGTAAGGATACTCCTCGGCAAGAAAACGTTCAACTTTAGAATCAGAGTCTTCGCTGACCATGATAGTCTCTAATTTAACAGGGGGCTTGGGTTTATTCCTCTCCATGTGCGAGATTAACCTTTCATTTTTCTTGCCTTTCGAATTAGCGCCAGTCTTAGGTTTTGGCTTTTTGGTCGTGGGTTTATCGACTTCGGCTCGTTCAGTCACAGCCATAGGCAAACTTGTAGGTGGGTCGGGTTTAGGTTTGGGTAGTAAAACACTATAAGGCACAGGGGTAGGCTTGGTCTCGGTCACCACGGGCTTATCAACCTGTGGAGGGTCCAACTCTTCGAAGCCATTACGGCTGAGGAAAACAGCCCAACAATCACCACGTAACCTTAAATCGTAAACCACTATCATTTTAATCAACCCCAAATGAAAGAGGTTGGTGTCATCTTGGCTGCGCTTGTACCTTTTAGCCATTTTGAAGAAACTTCGATGCAAATAATAGGGCATACTAAGTTCGAAACCCATAAACACCATTAATAAACGCAGGTGAAACAAGAAAATGAACCCGTACCTGCCTTCACAAGTAACGAATTGTTTGATAATCATCAAGAGATCATACCACTGGGGTTTCAACATCTTTGCAGGCAAACCTCTGTCGCATGAGTTCACTGTCCGAGACTGAAATAAAAATGTCCACGGGACATCGTCAACCTTGCAGCTTTTGGACCACTTATGTCCCATAACAGGAAGGCTAGTTGCCAAGCTGAGAAATTGTTCAGTGATTTCAAGCTGGACATATCCAACTTTGGCTCGGCAGCCATCGAATGACAATGCAAATTGCCGAGCGACAGTGAGGTTATAACCATCGAATTTCCTTATAAAAGAAAGCCACCCGAATTCTTCCAAGTCGCTATATGCACCATCAAACATTAACAGTGCTTGGCACCCGTTGGGCTCAACCCTTATGACAGGAGCCATAGCTTTTGTACATGGTGGGGTTTGAACTAATCAGAACAATGCACAGGGTCAAAATGATAGGGTTTAACAGTTTTAGCGCTCAGGGAGGCCGAAATTAACTGCATGCGTGCGAAGGTGGTGGGATTACCACCGCCACGCAATGTATTAATGACTGTGTACAATGATATTCAGTCCATAATCATAATCATTTAAACATATGCATCGGCCAACCAAACAGGTGTACAACCATATCAACGTGCCATTCATCCGAAATAGAACCAACACCATATGTTATCATCATGCGCCAAGTGTACAGTCCAAATCAACATGAAATCCAACATTAACCACGTTCTGTCGTGTCAATCAAACGTTAATTCATTCATGCCAATGCATAGTTCGAAGCTATGATCGTTCAATGTAATATCAAACTCACAAAACAATGTATCGAGCAAGGGTTCAAACCATAAAATCGAAAATCCAAAAGGTTGATCAATGCACCTTTTCAAACCATTGCCATTTTATATGAAATCAAACTTATGATATTGCCAATGTGTTTTTAGCATAACCAAAGTGTAAAAACATTGCAACCAATGAACATATGAAAACGATAAGTTAAGAATTCAAAACAATAAGAATTATGTCATATATAAGAACAAAATCAATTATGACCCTTATGACATCAAACATAACTCATAACTTAACATTTTCAATACTTTATCAAAGAAACCAAGTTGCGCAATTAAAGTTAATGGATATAGATTGAAAAAACTTTTGCAGTGATGTGATAAACCAATGGTCAAGTGTCTTTCAACAAATCAATCAAAGACGACGACGATCTAAGCAACAAAAGAGGTGTTTTCACACTTTCAGTTGTGAAAACTGTAGAGAAACCAAAATGCAATTATCGCAAAAATGAATACGATGTCTTGTAGCAGAATGCGACAATGATTTGTCGTTAATGAGACAAGGGGTGTAGGCAGCTTTTTAGGGCAAATTAAAAAAATGAATTGGCTGCCAACAGTATGTTAAAAATTTACAGGTATGTTTTGCTAGTTACATTTGGTCATGACATGGTACATTCCTAAGGCTACATAATAATGAGGTTTTGGCACATGGTTTGATGTAATGGTTTATGGTATTTGGTTTCTGGATAGTGTGATGTATTTCTAGAGGCCTTTGGTTGGATATATTTGTGTATGTCTTTGTTATATGGTTGAGGTGCATGATGGGTACATGGTTGAGGCATGTAGTTGATGAGTTGGCACATACATGAGGTGTATAGTTGATGATGTTGGTACATCTTGATGAGTCATAGTTGATATGTTGTTGATACATGATTGGTACATGCTTGGTGCCTTATTAGAGGCACTTGTTAGTAGTATTGTTGATAGATAGTTTATGGTTGATGCGGCATACATATATTGTTATATTATTAAAATCAAATCTTGATCTTGGTGATGGTTATGAGGTGTTGTGATGTGCATGGTTGATGCACTTGTGATAGTACATGTTGTGCTAGTTATTGATGTACATGATTGGTTGATGAGATTATTGTGACAGGTTATTAGAACATGTTGTTGGTATAAGTTGTTTGGTACAGGTTTTTATAGGTTGTCAATATAGGTTGAAAGTGATAGCAGTTGATTAAGTGACATTGACAGGTTGTCTATATTTGAAATTTATATTTCATGGTGGTAGGATGGGGCAAGGATAGGCGGTTGGAGCCACCTTCTAGTTGGAGCTCGAGAACTAGGGAGTTGGAGCTTCCTTCAAGTTGGAGCCCGAGAATTAGGGGGTGGGATCCTCCTTTTGGTTGGAGCCAGATAATTGGGTGGTTTTAGCCACCTTCCATTGGAGCCGGAGAACACAGGGGGTTGGAGCCTCCTTCTAGTTGGACACAGAGAATTGGAAGTTGGTGCTTCCTTGAATGTAATTCTTAAAGACATATAAGAAAATAATTTTGTGGTTTTCTCCTGCATTGGATTTCCATGTAAAATATTGTTGTATTGTTCATTTTGTGGATGTGTCTATTATTGTTTATTATGCACTAATGGATGTTAATGTTATATGATGCGATAAGATATTATTGATGAATTTATGAACATTGTTGAATAAGTTAAAGGAATATAAATTGTGGTTAAACGTGTATAATTTTACATTACTGATTCACCCCCCATCTCAGTAATCCAACAATTTGTATTAGAGCAGGTTCCTTCAGGAAAAAATTTAACCACTGAAAGGAGATCATGGAATACATTGATAATGGATTACTAATGTTTGATGGTTAGAGTGGTATAGAGTATGAGATATGGAGCAGAAGGACGAAAGTGTTTTTATAGGAAAAGGGGTATGATATTTCACAATCAGTTGTTACATGATATGATAGTTCAAAAAGGGAAAAGACTACAGCCAAGAAGGAACTGAAACGAAATAAAAAAATTGCAATGGATTTCATTTTGGAAGGACTATATGATTCAATAAAGGACAAAGTGGTTAAATTTTTATTAGCTAAAGAGATTTGGGATAAGTTACATAATATATATTCTTCACCCATCACATATTCAAAGAATGAAAAGGAATATGTAGGTACAAAACAAGAGGAAATATGCTCATCATGTCAAACTAATTTAGAAGAAGAAGAGTATGAAATAAACAGAAGTTTGTTTTTCTTCTTTAATTGTGAAAACAAAGTGTTGAAGAAAAAGGTATGAATGACCTCACTCAAACATTTTTGGATATTTCTATGATATAAAAAGATAGTTGGGAATGTTACCCAGGGTTTATAGCCCTAAAATAAAATAAAAACACGTGATCCATAACTAATATATACAAGAGAGAAAAGTTGGTTTTATTTATTATATGTAACTCTGTAAAAAGAAGAAAGTAAAAATATACATAAGTCTGTAAATGGATAAAGAGACAAGGATAAAAATGAATCTAAAAATATCATTTATGATACTCATGTGAGACAAAAATAAAGCATCTGATTTTTTTATATTGAATTCATTATGAGATGCAAAGTAGAAATTCTCTTTACAAACCCCTGCGAGGGTGGGGACCAAAGTCAAATTTAGAAATCTTTGATGGGAACCATACAAAAAGACTCTGAAAAAAAAAAAAAACTGAAGCTATAGATCTGGATCAACTTTCCATAAAAGTATTGTCACTTGACTGTACAAAATATTCTTTGTCATTCATGAAATCTAATCCACAAACAAACAAGAATACACATGTTGCCTTAGATAGATGTTACACCTTTAGAAACAAGTTGTTGAAATATATGAATCAATTTTGAATCATGTTGCCTTGAATAAGACCCTGTTGTCATCAAGATGGTTTAGCTTTCTGGTAAACTCAAAATAAATGAATAATAGAATAATCTTACAAGTATAGATCAGATCTTATATCGGAACTTATCCTTCCTCTCTCTATTTTCTCCTCTTGTCTCTTCATTGGATTGAGATATTATTCTTATCCAATAAGTTATGGTAGTTCAACTACATTTATTTTGTTAAGCTTTAGTTATCTTAACCAATAAGTTGAAATAGGTAAATAATAATAAATAAATAAGTGTCTATCTTTAGATAATAACTAAATAGGTGGGACCCCTAACTTTTTCTTGTTTAAATTTAAACTAATTATATTCTTTCCTTGTTACTTCATTTTTCATCACTTTAACAATCAATAAAATATGAAATATAACACCCAAAAAATATTCTCGAACATTGGCCTTATAACTCCCATCCTCATAGCCAAATATTTTAGTTTTCAAAATTAAAATATGTTTGTTTCCCAAAAATAGAACTACATCCATGATGTACAAGATAAATCAGTATAAATGTATCCTTTTTGTCCAAAAACATCTTGTCATCCTACAGCAAAAAAAAAAAAAAAAATGTTCTCAGGAAATAACATTAAAACCCATATTTACTATGAGAGGCAGTCTGCCTCTTTTCCCTACTGCTTTCTTATTTTGACCCTTTTGTTGACTTGTCTTGTGCAATAGCCTTAAGAAACATTTTCCTCTATTGGCACCTCTTCCATCGTTTCCCCTGCTAAAAAAAACTCATCCTAATGCAAGATTCAAATCAAAATATGAATTTTTTTTAACTATCCATTCATTAACACTCTACCTAAATAAAATCAAAATGTTGGCTCTATCATTCACAATAGAAGATTATGAAATCCATCCATTGATACAATCCATTACATATAGAATTTAATAACAACTTCATTGAAACATGGAGTTACAAGGTCATCGGGAAAATGATGGGCTTTGTAATGAATGAAAAATGATAGTATGGACGGGAATGAATAAATGGATACTATTCAAGAAAAAATAAGATACTTATTCCCATAAAAACAATGTGTCCATATCATAATTTCCAATTCGAGTCATCATCTAATATTTTTCAATCCCTTCCTCTTAAAAGTGAAATTCATAATAATAAAATATGGAATAATTTAAATGTTCCTGGGAAAATGAGGGGCATATAAGAAAATGAAATAATGAACAGGAATGAGATGATTATTGTTCCATATTATAAATTATCATTTACTCAATCCCATGATAAACATTAATGTCCTCTACTGAAAACATGTTTTACCACTGTTCACCAAGCCAATTATTTCCAAGCTAAAATGACAAAACTCCCACCAACCAAATTGCATTTGTTCTGTAACCATTTCTTTTAAAACTTCAACATATAGTATCCATGACATGGAAACTTCTAAACTACTCAATATCAAACACAAGGAAAATTCCAGAACTGTCAAACTTTCATAAGTTTGATTTTGTTTTTAAAAAACCTTAGATTTCCTTTTAAACTGGTGAAGCATTATGTAGGAGACCGTCAAAAAAGAAATATTGAATCAATTATAAGAATAACCAAAATACCTAAAGTTATTTTCCCTTTTATATAGAAAAACCCTTAAAAAAATAATCATAAAATGTGAGCAAGACCAAATGTATTCACCCATAAGAAATTTTCCTATAGTCATATCCCAGTAATACCAACATTTTCTCCAGGAACAACACAACAGTATACCTCAAAAAATAGAATTTTGAACAATATATCTAGTTTTAATCACTCAAATGTCAAAAAGGAAAGAAACCCAAACCAAAATGCATTTTTACATGGACATAATGCTCTCAAGAAATTCATTGTAAACTTTGGAAAAAAACACATTCTGCATGCAAATTCTAAGAGCCAACAAGACGATTTTATCTTGAGAAGAGCCAACATACTAATGAATGAAGAGGTAAAATAAACATGCATGTAAGAATAATACTAGGAAACCACAGAACACAATTACTTTTCCGCTGAGGGTCGAGAACAATGGAGGCTCTATTAACCATATCACCCAAAATAATTGTGAAAGAATAGTGAAGGTGGAAACTTCAAGGTAGGGTAAGAACAAAGTTTAGTAAATTCACATAACTTCCCATCTTCTTGTTATATCCCTAAAATTACCTACCTATGCATACATGGAATTGATCATTCTACTTGCACAATTTGTCAAACAACTGTTGAGATCTCTCTTTAAAAAACCATGTTTTGGAGCATGTATGCACCCTACTGCACTACTTCCCACCTACATACGCTAGATACATACTACACAACCCATGCACATATGCTAGATGCATACTAAAAAACCCTCGTTTAGATCCAAAAGTTGCAAAAAAAATAAAATTGGAAGGAATTCGACAGAGTTTATGGGATATCAATGGTTTCCCAACCAATTCACCCATTGTAGCTTGTCCCCAAACCAAAAAAATATCATTTTGTCATATAAAATGAGGTCTTGGGGTACCATTCCAAGAACAAGCATTAGAACATAGAAACTATGCCAAAATCCCTTCCCATTGTTATTCCAAATATTACAGCCCTTTCTGAGATTTAGCCTCAGTATTCCCTCTCTAGCCATTTCTCCTATATAATCCATTCCCTTTCCCTAAAGTGATCAGTTGATTGTGTGAGAGAAGGATTTGGGATGATGCACTTGGAGAAACATTAAGAGGATCCTAGACTTGGTTCACAGAGTGTCAGTCTTTGAAGGTTGTAACTTTTAATCTTCATACTTAATAAAAGAATCCTTTTCTTGTCCCAAATATTGTGTGTTTATGCTTTTGATTTGATTTATACATAATGGTTTATATGTAACCCTAATATTGATGAGTAGATATAGAATATTTGTAGCATTGTTTTCCCAAGTGTTCTTGCAGGTTATCTTTGGGAGGATACTAATAGCCTAGGAAGCTACAAAGGTGGAGGAGGTCTACATCGAATGTTAGGACCAAATGTACTACTTTTGACTTACTTTCCTGTCCAGTTTTGTTCATCCATTTATAATGTTTGGGGTATTTTTAAGAATAGGATTGTCTTTTAAGGGAGATCATAGCTCTTCATGTACTTTGACCATGGTATAGTAATAGGGGGATGTTCCCTGCTAGCACTTCTACATTCAATTCCATCAACCACAACCAATGATAGAGAACACTTAGCCTCCAAACATTCATTCCCAACATACATCCACCATACTTGTAACGATCCCTTCGTTATGACAACAAATAATGAGTGAAAAAGAGGTAAATTTTTATTTTTTTTAAATGTTACGACAAGTGACAAGCGTCACAACATATATTATTAATCACACAATCCAATCATTGCAATCAACTGAAAGAAACATTTTTATTATTCAATCAACCATAACTCATAAATATAACATAGGGAAACTACCCGTCCAACCTATCATGCATGGTTAGGACCTCCAAGACGCATAAGCAATGCTCAAGTCCAGGATTCATCCGATTGATTTTGACCATTTAAGGTATCAGGACTGGAAATTCTTCTAAGGAACAAGGAAGTATCTAAATCCCATTAATCCAATCATAATATGAAATTCAAACTAGATTTATCAACCATACTTAACCTTCAATTCCTCATGGTGCAACAATATAATCTACTATACTTAATCACTCTTCCATGCAATAATATATGCAATTGAAGAAGAATACAATAATAAGGATAATAAGAACCACAAGAGTGTAAATACAATCTTTGTAGCATATAGAGATATATTTCTATTCATCATTAGTAACTTGCCAAAGTCAAGTCCATTTAAGGTCAAGAATCATTTATCAAATGTTTCAAGTTTCTGTAATAAGGTACAACCCTTATGTAGCTCACTATGTATCTTAATAAGATGAAATATATTATTTAAGCAATATAGCAAGAAATACTAAATTTACATATCCATTTGTAAAAAAAACTAAGAAAAGACCCAAAACCTTATTAAGTAATATATAAAGATTCAATGATACTTTACATAATCATTTATAACCCCATAACGAGATTAAAATCCTTCTTAAACAACACATAGAGATTCCATACGAATTATATATATTCAATTATAAGAATCCATAAAGATCAACATATTCTTAAGATATACTTAAAGATTTCAATACTACTTTAATTACCATTTAAAAACTATAAGAAATCAATCATAAAAAGAAAATAATAATAATTTAGAGTTGCTTTGCATATTCCTTTTAAAAGGAACTAAAAAAATCAAAACATATTAAACACTACCATGAGTCTTCATATGCCAACCTACATATCCATTAGAAGGGATTTTAGAGAATATCAAAGTCTTACTTAAACAATAAAAAGAGAACTCAAGGCTGACTATAATTCCATAACAAGAATTTTAAGTAAGACTAAATCTTATTAAGTAGTAAATAAGAATCACATGATAACCTTCATGTCCATATCTAAGGGACTAAAGAAGATCATAAGTCGCTCCAAGTTATATTAAAGTTAGACATGAAAATTTCATTATAAAAACTAAGTTTTTAATCGGTGGGTTGATCTTTACACGGGGAAATTTTACAGTAAGTTTGTCAACAAAATTTACATAAAACCCTTCAGTAAACCTTCCTTAAGAGTCATCAACCCGACACTTAAAAGAACCGATCCTAGGTATGACGATTAACACTCAAACTTCCAATCACAAGGTTCCCGATTTTGTTCCTCTTTCTTAAAAAAAAATCCTAGGTATGACGGTTAACACTCAAACTTCAAACTTCCTTAAGAAAATCCTCTTTCTTAAAAAAAAAAAAGAAGAAAAGAAAAATAAATCCTACACACATCTATATCTGAGATAGCATATATAAATCCCAATATAACAATTTGCAACCCTATTTGTACCATGATTATAAATATAAAATCGATCCCAGTACAATCCTCCTAGTATCAAGCATCAAGACTAGCACCACCAAAATGCAAGACATTAAGGAACATAGTATGCACACAACACATCAACAACGATTAAAAAATTGCTATAGTTGTGGCGATTTCTGAAGGCATACGATGTCGTTGGTTTCTTATTCAACTACCTAGGAGATTTTCCATACATTTATTCATAGATTTGCATCAACAATATAACGCCTTCTAATATTTTTTTATAACAACTCAGATTCGGATTTGTACCCGAATATTGTAGACACTCTATATATATCAAGGTATTAACAATTATATCACTGCTACGTTTTAACAACCTTGCACCATAATTTAATCCAAATATTAAGTAACATAATGGAATTCCCTCACCAACGAAGACAAGAAAAAATTAATAAAATTTCAGAGCCTTCATAAGAAAATCTAAACACCAACTACTATAAATCTTCATTTCATAATATATTGTGCCTAGAGACGATTCAATTGTAATAAAACGATACCTCCATTTATGTACAACATGATAATAATATATATACACACGGAGGAAAAAAATAAAACATACCACTAATCAATCGACTTCATTACAAGCATTCAAATTACCACAATTTACTTTCTAGATCTCTCAACAACTAATAAGGAACTTGTCAATTCAAACTTATAATTACAACACAGTTTACAATGGATTTCTAAAACTCTTATTATACAATAAAAATATAAATTCAATTACAATCTCAAACTAAAATACCATAACCGACGACAAAGAAATCAAATATATTCCTCAGCAATGGCGCTCCTTCTGACTTTTCGCTTGCTAATCATAAAGACTTCACTGGTACCTCCCAGCCAATGTTAGGGGTACTCTTCTTTTCCCTTATCCCCCCGAGCCACAAAGGGGCCACACACACACAAACTAGAAATAATCTAGCTCCAAGCTTGCCTTGCAAGGTAGAGCCACCACTCTATCTCAAGCTTGGTATCCCAACTCTCACAAGTAAAACAAAGTCAAAATGATTTTGGCAGCATAACTTTGCTAATAACCAGTATGATCCTTTTCCCATCTAGACCATTTTTTTTATATAATTTTCCTCCCTGACACATGTCCACGTGCACAAATTAACTAACTTTTTAATTAAATAAATTAGGATTATTCATCCACACACTTGTCACTCTCTCCCCAAGTTGCACAAGTAATTGCAAGTTTTTATTTTAATTAAAATGTCAAATTCCCTCACATCCTCCCATTTGTTCCTATTTTCTCTCTTAGTTGTCCCTTTATTCCCCAGATTCTCATTAAATGAGTGTCTCCTAACTAGATCTTAATTAGAGTTTGATTAGGAGTCTTCTTCTAGTTAGACTAGTGGTAGGTTGACACAACATTCTTTTCCAAGTGTTCTGCTAGTCTCTCATATTATTATTTCTTCTAATTAAAAATCCAAATTATTAATTTCATGCACACATGTGCATTTTATCACATCTTTATATTCCCTCTCTATTTTAATTCTTAATTTTATTTATCTCATTTCTTTTAATTTAATTAATACATTTAATTTAGTCTCCTAACTAAAACTTAGACTTAGGCTTAGTCTTAGAATTAGGCTTTGACGTTTTATTGGGATTTATAATTAATAGATTCACTCTTTAGTTAATTATTTTAATCCGACAAGGTCTAATCAATTCACTATTTTCTACGCCACCTAGATTTATTGACTGAAGTTTTAATTACACAACGTTCCCTTCAAGAAGAACCTCTGTGCTCCAAGGGTGCCACTCGCCCTTGACTGGTTTCGGTAGTTTTTCCAACCCTTGGATTCAACACTCCACTCGGTCGACCTTGTGAGAGACTTAGGGCTTCTAAGGAATAAGGAATATGCCTTATTGTGTGCCCCTTATAAATCTCTGTGAGTGATTATCTCAGTATGACCTCACGACATCATGGACCTCTCGAACTAGGTAATCGTTAACCTACAATTCAAGCCACGACGAGAGTTCTAGTAGGTCGTGACAGGGACTCTGCCACACATCTCCCTCAATATCTGGGTTTTTTTGCATGCCCCTTTACTCCTTATGTGAGTCAGATTACCAAGCATCATCAACATGCATCCATTGACAAAACACTCATTGATCCATATACATAATCATACTAAATCAATCATATGTCACATATGTGTAAAATGAAATACTCAAACAAAATACAATCCACTCCCTGACTCAATCTAGAGTCCAAGGTAGTCTGTTGAATCCATCAACATCCACCATTTGTTAAGTGTCTTGCACAATCAAGAAAACTTGTCAAGGGCATCTCTCAATACATATATATCAAAAACAATAAGTCACACAATATCATCATCATCATCATGTATAATCCATAATCGAAACAAAATCACCATGTACCATAACCGGATCACTTGCACACAAGTGTCCTCAAAGAATAAGTTGATAAAATGTGCCAAGTAGAGCAAGATGTTACAATACGTTATTGATCACAAACAAACAAGTATTTCTAATCCACAAACAAACAAGAATACACAAAATGGATTAGATAGATGTTACACCTTTACAAACAAGTTGTTCAAAGATATGACTCATTTTTTAATCTTGTTGCCTTCAATAAGACCATGTTGTCATCAAGATGGTTTAGTTTTCTGGTAAACTTAGAATAAATGAAGAAAAAAATAATCTCACAAGTATAGAGAAGACTTTATATCAGAAGTTCTCCTTCTTCTCTCTATTTTCTCCTTTTGTCTCTTCCATGGATTGAGATTTTATTCTTCTCCAATAAGTTATGGTAGTTCAACTACCTTTCTTTTGTTAAGCTTTAGTTAACTTAACCTATAAGTTGAGACAAGTAAATAATAATAAATAAATAAGGGTCTATCTTTAAATAATAACTAAATAGGCGGGACCCCTAACTTTTTCTTGTTTAAATCTAAACTAAATATATTCCCTCCTTGTTGCTCCATTTTTCATCACTTTAATGATGAAAAAAATATGAAATATAACACCCAAAAAATATTCTAGAACATTGGCCTTCTAACTCCCATCCTCATAGCCAAATATTTTAGTTTTCAAAATTAAAATATGATTGTTTCCCAAAAATAGAACTATATTGATGTTGTCCAAGAGAAATCAGTATAAATGTATACTTGTTGTCCAAAAACATCTTGTCATCTTACGGAAAAAAAAAAAAATATGCTCTCAAGAAATCAAATTAAAACCCATATTTACTATGAGAGGAAGTCTTCTTCTTTTCCCTACTACTTTCTTCTTTTGACCCTTCCACTGACTTGTCTTATGCAATATTCTTAAGCTACTTTTTCCACTCTTGGAAACTCTTTCATTGGAACGGGGAGTTGCAGGGTCATCGGGAAAATGGGGGGCTTTGTAATGAATGAAAAATAATAGTATGGATGAGAATGAATAAATGGATACTGTTCAAGCAAAAAGAAGAAACTTATTCTCATAAAAACAATGTCTCCATATCATAATTTCCAATTCAATTCGTCATCCAATCCTTTTCCATCCCTTCCTCTTAAAAATCAAATTGATAGTGATAGAACACAGAATAATTTAAATGTTCTTGGGAAAATGAGGGGCATATAATGATAGGAAAATAAAATAATGAACAAGAATGAGATGAATATTGTTCCATATTATAAATTATCATTTACTCAATTCCATGATCAACATTAATTTCCTCTGTTGAAAATATGTTTTTCCTGGATCATGTTGCCATTGATGCCAAATGATTGATGTCAAAGGATTGATGTCAAAGGTCAAAGGATTGATGTCAAAGATTAGGATTTATGTCAAAGGAATAATGTCTTGTCATAGTATATTGATGAAGTATGTATTGTCATTATTGTCAATGGATTATCAATGTGTTGTCATATGATGCATAGATGAATATAGATCGATGTGTTTTCATTGATGGTTTGATGGATTCATGTATTGATCATTGGATCATGTGATCATACATGGAATCAATGACAAAGGGACAATGTCATGGTGATGTATTGTCATTCGTTATTCCAGTTGGATTGATGTAAAGATGACTCATTATTGTCTTGTAATGGTTGATAGGAAGTACAAATGGATGAACTCCAAATTGGTCCCCTTATGGTGAAATCCCTCATGGGAAGACGCTTTGTGGTTGAGTTATCCTATAAGTATGGTTAGAGATCCCATGCTTAATTGTGGAATAATGAGATGAATATTAGTGAATTTGTCAGTGAAACTATCCTAGATGGATATTCCTTATCATGCCATTTCTGGTGGTATGTGGAACGTCAAATAACTCCTCACGGTTTGAGAGTTATGGCCTTATGAAGTTGGAGGACCCTCATATGTTGGCTTGAAGCCCCAAAAGGTCAAAGAATTCAAAGTGCTTACAAAGAAGAAATTATTTAAATAATAAAGTGAAGTGATAAAGTCAATTGGATTATTTAAATAATAAAGTAAATGGAGAACTTTCTAATTATGGAAAGTAGTCATAAGAGGGTTAACCCTAAAATGAGGAAAGTGGGTTAAGTGGTCAAGTGGCTATTGGATATATGGACAAGTTGCCAATTGGACAAAGTTGGACATAGGAGACTATGTGGACAAAGTGGCCAAGAAGAGGCTTCTAAGGAAGCTACTTGGAAAGTATAAATAAGAGGCAATGGTCTCTTGTAGAAAATCATCTCTTGAGAATATATTGAAGATCTATTATGAGTGAGAGATTGACTGGAGGATATCATGGACGCATCAAATTTTCCATAATTCTGAGATCTTGATGGTGAAATTTTCAGAAGTTCAAAAACCCTAGTTTCTAAAGGAGTACTCGAGTAGTAGTGGTCCAGAGCGCGTACATACATGGGCTATAGTGAGGCAGGGCGTGTACACATGTGGGTTGAAGGAGGTCAAATAACATACAGTTGGAGAAATTTATGGAGACTTGAGTGTGAGTTGGTGCCAGGTTCCTGAAGGACGAAGCAAGTTCCAGATCTGCATTCTATGGGCTCAGATATGCTATAGAAGTTCTGGTATGGTTACATGATTGTCTTTATGGATACTCTTGCTTATTGTATTGGTGAATTCTTAAGGAATTCTTGGTATGGTTGTTGTGATATGGTTTATGTTGATTGATTGATAGAGTGAGCAGCACTCTTATGTTTCAGTACTAATATGGTTTCCATAGTATACTGGTTACTTATGATTGAGTATCATTCATATTGTATGGTTAAGGAGCATGATTAATTTGTTGAAGAGAATAGATGTGTTGTGATTGGTTCGGGTACAGATCGGATAGTGAAAGGAAGAAGTGGATGTGACTAAAGGTTTCATAGGATCTAAGTTTTGTTTCAAGAAGAGAAAACCCTAGTTTTTCAGAATGACTACATAGGTTGTAGTACAGATAGGCTGCATACATACATGAGTTGTACTACTGGTAGGGCACATACATATGCGTGTTGCACTACTAGCAGGTTGTGTACCTGTTGACATATTGTTATCTGTTCAGGATTGAATCCTCTTCTCAGTTGGTGGTTAGTTGTGTAATTTGAGTCTTGCATTGCAGAGATGGTACTCTTGTGGAGTTGTAACTCTATTCATTTGTTGTTGATAAACCCAAGGATTGTAGTCCATAATAAAAAGAAAATTGTACATACATCTTGTGTTCTTTGTGTTCATTGTGGTGATGACTTGTTGATGATATATTTTGTTGTTATCTATTGTTGATATATGTTCATTATAAATGACAGTAATGAGTGATGAGTAAATGGTGATTGCTAACTAAGGAGTTTTGTGAATGGAATTTAAAAAAGATCCCTACATTGATTCACCCCCCCTCTCAGTGTGCTCGGTGTGTCCAACAATTGGTATCAGAATGGGCATTCACTATAAGACTTAGCAAGCTGGGAGGATATCCATGGACACACAAATGGATGATGAAGTTCCAATCCTTGATGAGGAAAATTATTCAACATGGAGAATAGAAATGAAAGTGCATTTGAAGGAAAAAGAAGTCGATGTTTGGAAAGCATCTATTGGTGGATTAGTTCCCTTGAAGAACAAGTCAATGTTTGCAGCTCAAAAGGAATAAAAGAAGAATGATGTATTGTCTCTCAATACCATTCTTAGTGGACTCTCAATTTATATCAAAGAGAGCATGGGAAAATGCACTTCCGCCAAGGATTTATGGATAAAGCTAGAGGAGACATATCAAAGGAAGAAGGAAGACACTAAAGATAACTCCATCAAGAATAATGAAGGTAAATAATCTCCACAGTCCTCTGATTGCAATAATTCTAAATGTGATGATGTTGAATGTTTCTCTACATGTGAAGAAGAAGATTTAGAAATAGTTTGTGAAGAATCAGATTATAATTATTCCATGGAAGAAGTAGAAGAAGAACTTTCAAAGATGAAAAATAAATTTGATTGGGGTCTATATGAATACAACTATGACCATAGTTGTACAAATTATAGTTATCTTTCAGAGAACACTAAAAGGTTTCTTGAAAAGAATCAAAATTATATTTTGAAACTAAAGAAAATGATCAAGGAACATGAAGAAAGTAAAAGCTCTCAATTAGAAGAAAAATAATAAGAGATCAAACGACTAAAGAATGAGATAGAAGAAAATAAGAAGTTAGATGATGAGATTAGAAAAAGTATTGAAGTTAATATCCATCTCAAGACCCAAATTGAAGAATCCAAAAAGGTAGAGGAATTACTAAATAATCAAGTAAATGAAAAGGAAGAGTCATGTCATAATTTGGAAGCTCAAGTTGTTGATCTTAGAAAGAAAGTAGAGAAGTCAAACAAATTCTTGAATAGCTCAAAAATCTTGAATGAAATCTTGGACAGTCAAAGATCACCAAATGATAAATCAGGTCTTGGATACAAAATAAAATCTACACATGTTGAAGCAAGCACCTCAAAGAAGCTTGAGGTAAGTCCTTCATTCTCAAAGGATGGAAATAATGTTGCAAGTCAACCATATACACAAAGGAAGGAAACTTTCAAAAGAAATTAAGGAAGAAATCAAGAAGCCATCTTTACACCTCAAAGAATAGAGACACCTTCAATATGGACACCAAAGCAAAGGTATGAAAATGTTTTTCAAGATCATTATTACTCATGTAATGAATATTGTCACAAAGCTTTTGGAATGTAGATATTATGCAAGGAGAGATAATGAAAGACTTCATAACACCCTAAGGTTTTGGAGATGTAATCAAGTAGGACACATTGTTGATCATTGTCACACCATGAGATGCTACAGTTGTAGTGGATTTGGCCAAAAATCCTAGGATTGTTGGAACACAAGAAGATAATCCATGAGAAGTGATTCATATAGCATGACTAGAAGAAAGCATGAAGTTAGGAAGGAAGACATTTTTGAAAATATGGAAGGTCATAGTTCAATTTTTTAGAAGCTGGGACACCTTTAGAAGTGGGTGAAGAAAACTGAACAATCAGAACAGAATGACAACCTTAAGGGAAGCTCAAGTTGTACATATTCAGAAGCATACGCAGGTTACAATGGTAACAGTCACGTACATACGCGAGATGACCTATAAATAGGTCGCGTACATACACGAGTTGTATATATAATAGGCCACGTATATGTGGTAAGAGCCTTTGGGAAAAGGATATGCATATGAGTTGCAACATGGTATGATGGTATAACTCTGTGTTGCAGGGTCTGACATGGTTTGTTGCAGGTTTTCATGATTACATGTTGGCATACATAATTGATGTATGTATGGTGATGACATATGGTTGAGTGTTGAAAGACTATTTTGGATGCATGGTACTAACCCTAGAGTGTGGATTGAGACACTTTTTCTGTTGAGGAACAATGATGGTTGTGAAAGTGAAGTTATGGAAAATTGGTTATGAGATATATCATGATGATGATAGCTAGAGATGTCATTGATATATTGAGGAACACTTATAGTACATGTATTTTTGGATGCTTAGTATTTGTTGTAGTGAATGATGGTTAAGGCAGAACTGTTGGGGTACATGGATGGTACATATTTGAGTTCCATTTGATATATCCTATGATGTATTGTTAGAGGCATATTTGTTGGATATCTTGGTGCATGTTTTTGGCATGAGGATGGGCTACATAGTGGGACATTTATTTGATGAGTTGATGAGGTGTTCATGTTTTACATCATTGATGAGTTATAGATTGATCTATAGTTGATTCCTGATTGGTACACTTTTTAGAGGCACCTACCAGAGGTGTGATTGGCACATGGCTTATGGTTGATATGGCATACATGTATGAGAACAAATCTTGATTGTAGCTCATCTTATTGAGGTTTGGTGCATGGTTGATGCACTTGCTTGGTACAAGTGGTGATACATGTTTGGTGCACTTGTTGATATATGGATTGATATAGTTGAGACACTTGCTATGATACTTGATAGTTGAGATACATGGTTGGAACTTGGTTCATGGTGGAGGCATATCATGAGTGATATGGCACTTGTTTGAGGCACATGGTTGGAATGTTGGTAGAGGTATATGGTTGATACACTCCATTGATGATATCTTATGGCATATTGTATGGTATTGATATACATTGTTGATGTACATGGGTGTTGTGCATGGTTGGCACACAATATGGCACAGGATGTACTTGGTTGATATTTTTTTCATGATTAGATATTCATTGTTAACATATCTTTTTCTTCATGATGTATGGTATGGAATGAGCTTGATGCATGGAAAGGTCCAAGGATCATCATAGGAATAGAGGATCATTCTTGAAGACGTCGATCTATGTTCATTTGAGAAATAGCGTTTTTCAACAGAAGAATATTGCAGTGGTAGCATATTGTTCATATTGCAGATAAGATAGGGGGAGACATACCCATAGGGGGGGTCATTCTTCTTCCCATGATTTCAAGAGGAGAGATTTATCAGATGCAAAGGTAAATACTTGAAAAATATCCCTATACTTGGAGAAAGAGAAAAGAGACATGGTTCTAGGGGGAGCGATGGTCATAGGGGGAGCATGAAAAATATATCTTCAGAATTACATCAGAGTGATATCCATTATTAAAAAATGGAGATATTATTCAGAGGAAGATCAAGGAATCTAGGCAGGGTGAGCGGCCAGAAGGAGAGTTCAGGCAGGGGGAGAATCCCCAAGGAGAGAACTACCCTTTTCCATTGATGTCAATGGGGGAGAGATAGTCACATTGATGTGATTGAGATGATTATTTATGTAGATCAATGCCTTGTCTACATGTTGACATCCATGATTGGATTTGATTGTTGGATCATGTTGTCATTGATGCCAAAGGATTGATGTCAAAGGATTAATGTCAAAGTTCAAAGGATTGATGTCAAAGATTAGGATTAATGTCAAAGGAAAAATCTCTTGTCATATTATATTGATGAAGTATGTATTGTCATTATTGTCAATGGATTGATTAATGTGTTGTCATGTGATGCATAGATGAAGGTGGATCGATGTGTTGTCATTTATGGTTCGATGCATTCATGTATTGATCGTTGGATCATGTGATCATGCATGGAATCAATGACAAAGGGACAATGTCAGGGTGATGTATTGTCATGGGTTATTCTAGTTGGATTGATGTAAAGATGACTCATTATTGTCTTGTCATGGTTGATAGGAAGTACAAATGGATGAAATCCAAAGTGGTCCCCTTATGGTGAAATCCTACATGGGAAGACTCTTTTTGGTTGAGTTATCCTAGAAGTATGGTTAGAGAACCCATGCTTAATTCTGGAATAATGAGATGCAGATCAATGAAACTATCCTAGATGGATAGTCCTTGTCATGCCATTTTCGGTGATATGTGGAACGTCACATAACTCCTCACGGTTTGAGATTTATGGCCTTACGAAGTTGGAGGACCCTCATATGTTGGCTTGAAGCCCCAAAAGGTCAAAGAAGTCAAAGTGCTCACAAAGAAGAAATTATTTAAATAATAAAGTGAAGTGATAAAGTCAAGAGGATTATTTAAATAATAAAGTAAATGGAGAACTTTCTAATTATGGAAAGTAGTTATAAGAGGGTTAACCCTAAAATGAGGAAATTGGGTTAAGCGGTCAAGTGGCTATTGGATATATGGACAAGTGGCCAATTGGAAAAAGTTGGACATAGGAGACTATGTGGACAAAGTTGCCAAGAATATGCTTCTAAGGAAGTTACTTGGAAAGTATAAATAAGAGGAAAGGGTCTCTTGTAGAAAATCATCTCTTGAGCATATATTGAATATCTATTTTGAGTGAGAGATTGACTGGAGAATCTCATGGATGCATCAAATTTTTTGTAAGTCTGAGATATTGACGATGAAAGTTTCAGAAGTTCATAAAACCTAGTCTTTGAAGGAGTACATGAGTAGCAGTGGGCTAGAGCACATACATACATGGGCTACAATGAGGTAGGGCACATACACACATGGGCTGAAGGATGTCAGAGAACATACAGTTGAAGAAATTCATGGAGACTTGAATGTGAGTAGGTGTAGGTTCCTGAAGGATGAAGCAAGTTCCAAATCTGCATTTGATGGGCTCAGATTTGCTATAGAATTTTTGGTATGGTTACATGATTGTCTTGATGG
Organism: Picea engelmannii; assembly: GCA_009831015.1. Lineage (NCBI taxonomy): Eukaryota > Viridiplantae > Streptophyta > Pinopsida > Pinales > Pinaceae > Picea > Picea engelmannii. The sequence continues at coordinate 120,679 of ML799793.1, forward strand.
ATACTCTTGCTTATTGTAATGGTGAATGCTTAAGGAATTCTTGGTATGGCTGTTGTGATGTGGTTTATGTTGATTGATTGATAGAGTGAGCAACACTCTTATGTTTCAGTACTTATATGGTTTCCATAGTATACTGGTTACTTATGATTGAGCTACATTCATATTGTATGGTTGAGGAGGATAAGTTGTTGGAGAGCATAGATGTATTGTGATTGGTTCTGGTACAGATTGGACAATGAAAGTAAGAAGTGGATGTGACAGAAGGCTACAGAGGATATGAGTTTTTTTCAAGAAGAGAAAACCCTAGTTGTTCAAAAGGCATGCGTAGGTTGTAGTACAGACATGCCACGTACATACACAAGTTTTACTACTCGTAGGGCGCGTACATACGCGTCTTGCACTATTTATAGGTCGTGTACCTGTTGACAGATTGGTATCTGTTGAGGATTGAATCTTCTTCTCAGTTGGTGATGAGTTGTGTAAGTTGAGTCTTGCATTGCACAGATGGTGCTCTTGTGGATTTGTAACTCTATTCAGTTGTTGCTGATAAACCCAATGATTGTAATCCATAATAAAAAGAAAATTGTACATACATATTGTGTTCTTTTTGTTCCTTATGGTGATGACTTGTTGATGATATATGTTGTTGTTATATGTTGTTGATATATGTTCATTATAAATGACAGTAATGAGTGATGAGTAAATGGTGATTCATAACTAAGGATTTTTGTGAAGGGAAGATTAAAAGGAGCCCTACACTGATTCATCCCCCCTCTCAATGTGCTCGGTGTGTCCAGCAGTTTTACCACTGTTCACCAAACCAATTTTTTCCAAGCTAAAATGACAAAATTCCCACCAACCAAATTTGTTTTTTTCCATAACCATTTCTTTTAAAAATTGAACATATAGTATCCATGACATGGAAACTTTTAAACTGATCAATATCAAAATCAAGGAAAATTCCAAAACTATCAAACTTTCATAAGTTCCATTTTCTTTTTAAAAAACCTTAGATTTTCTTTTAAACTGGTGAAGCATTCTATAGAAGACCGTCAACAAAGCAATTTTGACTCAATTATAATCATAACCAAAATACCTAAAGTCGACATGAAAATATGAGAAAAGAATCATGAGACCCTTCAACTGTGCATTATATAAAAATTACACTATAACCCCAAATTAACTGTTGTGAAATCAAACTGGGTTCGAAACCCCAATGTGAGACTAGTAATCATTGTTTCATCAAAACCACACTAACTTCATAATTCAATTGAATTCCCTCATGGAGAAATAACAAATTCAGTCAGAATTTTGTGGGTGTAATCTATTTTTCATCTATTGGGTCAAGACAATTAAAGAAGATTTTGAATCTAGGTTTAAATTTATTACTTTCCCATTTGTATTGGCCGGGGAAAAAAGGTCTAGAGAATACATAGTGGGCATAAGTTTTGAAGTGTGACTTCAAGCGGAGCAATAAAAATCCCTTCTATTATCACATGTTTCTGCAAGTTAGATGTTTTTCCCTTGTTTTTGGGCCTCTAGGTGACAAAAGGTGAAGAAAGGGGCCTAAAAACCCACTAATTGGCACTTATCCTAAGTCTGTTAGGGTCGATGTGACTGTTTGGTATGCTGTGCTAAAAGGCACGTAGATTTGGGAAGTTGAGATTTGCATGCTCTAGATTGATGGTCATTGGCCATATCAGGGCCTCAACATGCACGGTCATTAAAAATTGTAGAGCGGTCTGGGGAAGAAATCGTGGTTTTGCATAGGTGCAACGTGTCATCCAGAGACACACATCAGGCCCAAAAGTGGGGAAGAATCAAACCATTTTTCACAGCCCCAATATGCGCATGTGCGTATAGTACCCTATCTCGGGTTGACAAGTGGTTTCTCCCCTATCACTTTCTCTCCCTCCACCTGTCTTCCACTCACCATTCTGCCAGTACCTCTCCCCTTCTCATCTCCCGCCACCTTTGACACCTCGCTCCACATCACCTCCATCCCAGTACACCTCAGCTCCCACTTGTGTGACCCCATTCTATCCTCAGTATCCTCTTCTCATTCACGGATGTCCACCTGGCCCTCTCCCGTCCACTATTCTATGTCGAGCGTGCACCAATCATATCATCAACAGCCATGTCCACTGTTAGACCTCCCTGCAAGCATCTGACTCAGATCCAGACAGAAGAATGTTGAGGTTGCCACGTCTTACAGGTGTATAAATGACTTGGGCCTCCCCAATCCCGATGAAGCAGTTATTGAGGTTGGTTGGTTGTGGTTGAACATCGTTTCTTCCATAAATGGAAAGCTCGAGAAAGGACTATCAGTTAGTATGTTCATCAAAAGTTTTGTTCTGAAGCTCGTTTGTGTATGAGTGAAGTTCACGTCTGGATAAAGATTGCATGTACAGTCTGTCAAGAAGCATGCAGACATAATTCCTTCAATGCAACTACTCGAGCACGTTTATGTAGTTTTGGATTTGAGTATATAGGAGTCTTCCTCATCTTTTGTTAGGGTTGATGGTAGAGAAAAGCACCCGATTGTAAAGTTTTAGTAAAGGCTCTGGTTCTCTGATTATGTATTGTAGTCTAAGATTTCTTGTTTAATGAAAAACAACTTTCTTACTCTCTCTTATTGCCCTATGATGTTGAAAGAGTTCACGATTTACTGATTCACTCGAATTATTGTGACTACATTATAATGAATGTTCGATTATAGTGTTGTTGTAATTCCTTTCAGTTTCCTTGAGATTTAAATTCAAGATGTTATTGCGTTTAAGTTTTTCTTCTTTGGGTTGTTGGAATATCTGATATCCTCGAAAGAACTCTACATTTCCTCACTAATTATTCTTCCTACTCAACATCACTACAACTTATTGACTGAAGTTAGATCAAGACCTCACCTATCTATGCATACCGGTCCATTTTTCTGAGTTAAGACTATACTTTCTTGAGACTGCGCTCATTTTACCCTTTATAACCAACATGTGACATACAAACTGCTGGGTATCAGGATTACCTCTTCCGCAAACCAGGGGTGACTTTTGGTGCTAACATTTCTAGCGTCGTTGTCGGGGATGAAATTGAAGATTTTCCCTAGGATTGAATGATAAATCTTGTTGGTTCTGAAGGTGAATCATAACTTAGTACATCAAAGATTGCAACTGCACACGTGGTGAATCCATTGATGCAACTCCACTGAGGGGAACCCACTTTTTCAGCTGTGGCTTCCAGAGGTAGACATACGAGGGATACTCCATAGCTTCCTTTAGAAACACCTAAAGTTGTCCCAGAGAAAATTATCAGAAAGGGAAAGGATATTCATGAAGGTACTTCTACTACCAAACTAGGTATTTCTGATGATTTTCATTACCCTCCTGTAAGAACTCCAATCTCGTATTTTCCTTCTACTGTTATACCTTTTGTTGGAGTTCCCAGAACTTTAAATTTTGGGAGTGTTCCTGTTGAGTTTTCTCTTTTTGGTCTAGGATTGGAGGGAGAAAGCCTTGTGACTCCTCTCTCTCCTAAAATTGTACCATGGTTTAGACCTAGCACCTCATAAGATTTTCCTGCCTCAGACTTTACCACTCCTCCTCCTGTTATAGTTATTGATTTTGTAGAAACGGAAACCTCTGTTCCCCCAAGCCCTGTATCCTTTTCTCCAAATCCTCTGTTGTTTCCCTTTCCTCTTGAAAGCTTAGTTCCAGTCTCCCCTGTTCGAACACCTTCTCCTCCCAATTCTCCTCCACCCCGTATCCTTATGGTAGGTGCTAATCCCCCTAGAAACATAATGGATTCCATAGTGGTTGCAATATATTCCCCTCTAGTATTACCTCAACCCATGAATGCTCTCCCTGTTGGAGATTACCTAAAATATATGCCTAAGTTCACTGGAGAAGAGGACATAACTATTGAAGAGAACCTTGTTTCCTTCTACAGTTATGCAAACAATCTAAATATTGAAAATGAAGATGTTTGGATGAGAGTCTTTTTCCAGAGCCTTGATGGTGAGGTTAAGAAATGGTTTAGGGGATTGACCCCTGGATCTATTGTTGGGATTGAAGCTTTAGATGATGTTTTATTGAGGCAGTGGGGGAATAAAAAAGATTTTATGTATTATATCATAGAGTTTGGGTCCCTGAAGAGAAAAGAGGGGGAATCTGTCTCTGATTTCTCCAAAAGATTCAACAAGATGTACAATACGATCCCTGCTAAGATAAAGCCTATAGAAGCCTCTGCCAAAATCACTTATGCTAGTGCATTTGATCCTGATTTATGCCTCCTACTCAGAGAGAGAAGAGCTACTTCCCTGGCTCATATGCAAGATGCAGCCTTGGAAGTAGAATCCAATGTGTTGGCAGTTGGCAGGCTTAGGAGAAAAGATGACAGAGACAAAGGAGGAGGAAGATCTGAGACCTCAACCTCTGGTTCTTAGGCATATTACCCTCAAGTAGATGAATTAACCAATATGGTGAAGTCCATGTCTGCAAAAATGGAGAATATGAAATTTGAAGGGAAGCAAGGTTATAAGAATGTCCCAAATACTGATAATAGAGGAAACTTCAGGAGGCCGAATAACAATGCTCCTCAGATTATGCCAAGGAAACAAAGTGACAAATATAGAAATGATCATAAAATTCAAACCCCTCTCCAAAACAACCTTGTTACTGACGAGGAAGGGGAAGAAGAGGATATTGACCCTTAAATTCATTGTATTGGAGACACCTCCCCATTTCCCCATTTAACTGAATCTTCATATGAGGAATCCCTCATGAGCAATCAAATAAATGAGTTGAGTAAGGGGGAGAAGGAAAATGATTCTCCCTTCAAATACAACCTTCAGTCTAAGAAGAAATAAGGGAATTTTGACATCCCCAATCAACCCTCCAGAGCAGAAAATCATGCTAAAGAGGTAGCAAACAACACCAAAGAAAAGAAAGATAAAAAACTTCCACCAATATCCAAAGATTTTGTCCCAGAGGTGAGAAATTATGAATCCCTCTTCCTCCTTTATCTTTGAGCATGAGATTCAAAATATCATAATCCTTGTCCCCCTTTCAGAGCTATTCAAGCACGAAGACTTCAAAAGGTCCCTCTCTAAACTGTTGAAGTCCGAGCCATCCTTCCAATCCACGAACTCAATGAATCTCCAAGATGAAAATCCAGTAGTCATATTAGGTCTTGTGGTAGAAGATAGAGATGATTCATCCCCTCCTTTCTACACATCACTGAACATACATGATAAGGTGTTGCGTAACTATCTGATGGACTTAGAGGCATCCCATAATCTCATGCCCAAAACTGTCATGGAAGAACTCAAATTGGAAATCACATAGGTTTATCATGATTTGTATTGTTTTGATTCAAGGAGAGTACAATGTCTTGGGGTCATGGATATCGTGTTCATGGATATCGTGGTAGCTGATGTTCCTCCCAAGTTTGGCATGCTATTGTCCAGATCTTGGATAAAAATTCTTGGGTGAACATTACAAATGGATCTCACATACGCTACCATTTTAGTGTTCGTAGGGGAGCACAAGAGACTATACAGAGAAGCTTAGTTGGCCTACATTATCAGTGATGAAGAAGATCCCACCAATCATCCTATATTTTCCCTTGATACTGATTTAGGATCCAACTTATTGCAGCTCATCTATACCCCTGAACCTCCTCTTGATATCAAAAAGTCCATTACTCTTGGTAAAGATTCTCCTCCAATTACCTCTGTGTGGAAATTGTTTTTCGATGGAGCCTCTTCTAGGGAAGGTGTTGGAGCTGGAGTGGTTTTTGTGTCACCTTGTCATGAAGCCATATCCCTGTCATACAAATTAGAGTTTGAAACTACCAATAATGTGGTAGAATATGAAGCTCTTGTTTTGGGTTTGAGGGCTGTAAAAGATATGGGAATCAAAGAGATAACAATGGTTGGGGATGCTGAGTTGATTGTCTAGCAGATCAGAAATTCTTATCAGGCCAAACATCCTTGGCTCAAAAATTACAGAAATGAAGTGTGGGATCTGGTTGACATCTTTTTCTTAGCTTTCAACATTTCATTTGTTCCCAGAGAAGAAAATTCCATAACCGATTCTCTAGTTGTCTCAGTAAGCCAATTCAGGATCCCACTGCCACCTAAGCTCATGTATGATGTTGAGATTAGATATAGGCCCTCTATACCTAATAATATCAAGAATTGGAAGGTGTTCGAGGAGGATATTGAAGTCAAAGATTTCTTGAGTTGGTTGATGAGTTCTATGTATTACACATTGATCAGGATCGTGATTCTAAGGGTGACCCTCCCCCTGAAGTATTTTTGAATAAAATTGATAATCACCATATTGTTCAGCTGCATAGAAATCACATTCCAAAGGGATGGGTTCCTTTGGAAAGATTATTTGATGGGAATAATGTGGCAGTAAATCTTAAAGGCCTGACTGAGGATGCTGATGTAGCTGAGTGAAACATTGGTATAGAGGGGAATCCAAACTTTGTTAGGTTGTCAAGTAGCCTGTCAAGGGAGCAGAGAGTAGAGTATGCTGAGTTATTAAAGGAATTCATTGATGGGTTTTCATAGACCTATGAATACCTTAGAACATATGACACCAGTGTCATTGACCATAAAATTCCATTGAAATAGGAGGCCAAACCATTTAGGAAAAAACTAAGACAGATAAATCCTATGCTGCTGCCTATTATGGAAAGAGAGGTAAAGAAGTTGTTGGATGCCCAGATCATTGTCCCTTTGAGATATTCTAAATGGGTGGCTAACTTGGTCCCAGTAAAAAAGAAGAATGGAGAAATCATAATGGGTAATGATTTCATAAACCTAAACATGAGATCTAATAAGGACAATTACACGCTGCCAAAGATGGAACACATATTGCAGAGGGTGATAGGTGCATCCAGGATTTCCATGATTGATGGATTTTCTGGCTACAATCAAATCTCTACCTTGCCTAATGATAGAGAAAAGACAACCTTCACCACTCCTTGGGGCACATTCATGTATTCCAAAATTCCCTTTGGATTAACGAACGTAGGGGCAACCTTTCAGCGAGCCATGGACATCGCCTTCCTTGGAGAAAGGGATAAATTTGTGGTCATTTATCTGGATGACATAACAGTCTTCTCCAAATATGATAAAGAACATTGCCAACATCTAAGGAAGTTTCTCTCGAAATGCATAATCTTCGGTCTCTCCCTAAACCCCAAGAAATCATTATTTGCTATGCAGGAAGGAAAATTACCGGGGCACATAGTATCAACTGAAGGAGTTAGGATCGATCCCAGTAGGGTAGAAGATATTCAAGCCTTATCGCTTCCCAAGTCCAAGAAATAAGTTCAGTCCTTTATGGGTAAAATCAATTTCCTGAGAAGGTTTGTTTCAAATTTCGTTGAATTAGTGAATCATATCACAACCATGCTCAGGAAGAGGAATGAAGTGAAATGGACCGTTGAGCCTAGAGAATCCTTCAACCAAATTAACAAGGCACTGACTGAGGCACCCATGCTAATTAGTCCTAATTATTCCAAGGATTTCCTGATCTTTTCCTTTTCTTCATGTGATACAATAGAAATCATTTTGTTGCAGAAGAATGTTGAAGGGATGGAACAACCTATTTCCTTTCTCAACAGAGCATTGAGGGATGCAGAGATCAGATATGACATCATGGAGAAGCAGGCCTATGCCTTGATGAAATCTCTCAAGGCTTCCAGAGTATATTTTCTGCATTCAAAGGTCATTTTGTATGTTCCTTCATCTTTTGTGAAGGACATTCTCATTCAGCTTGACATGGACGGGAGAAGGAGCAAATGGATTTCCAAAATCCTCGAATTTGATCTGGAAATAAAACCCACCAAGATAGTAAAGGGCCAAGGTTTTTCCAAGTTGTTGGATGAATCTAATTGTAAATATTTGGGGGTTAACCTCATCAACACTTGCTTAGATGATAAACAATATGGGTTGTTCAACAAAATTTCTCACGACAACCCCCCATTGGAAGAATGCACCTAGTATAAACAACTTATATATTTTGTGTAGGAGTTGCAACCTCCAGATGATATGAGAAGGAGAAAGAAAAGAGAGTTAAAGCTCAAATAAATCAGATATTGCCTTATTAACCGGATCTTGTATTGGAAATACCCTCTGGGAGTGCTTCTGAGATGTCTAGACCCACAGGAGGTCCAAAGGATTATGTTTGATTTTCATGAAAACCTGTGTGGGGGACATCACTTCTAGAGAACCGCGGCCTATAAAATCCTTAGGGTTGGGTACTTATGGCCTACTCTATTCACTGATGTCTGTGCAAAGACCAGATCTTGTATCAAATGTCATAAATTCTCAGGAAAGCAACATCTCAAGTCTCTTCCATTGAAGCCTGTGGTAGCTTCAGGACCCTTTCAACAATGGGGCATATAATTTATTGGGGAAATTCATCTTGCTTCAAGTGGTCAACACAGGTGGATATTAACCACAACCGATTATTTCACCAAGGCGATAAAAGCTATCCCCACAAGGAGTGCTTCTCACTAGGTGATCATTGGTTTTCTTGAAGATATTATGGACAGGTTTGGTTGTCGAAATAGAATCATCACTGATAACGTTGTATCCTTCAAGTCTAAGACATTGATCAAATTCTATAAGCAATTCATAATTTCATTAATCCACTCTACTCCCTACTACCCCCAAGGCGATGGATTTGTAGAGTTCTCTAATAAGAGCCTTATAAAGATTAGCAAAAGACTGCTAGAGGACAATAATAAGGCATGGGATTCGAAGCTCAAGTTTTCTCTATGGGCTGACAGGATGACAATGAAGAAGTCTCTAGGTACCTTTCCTTTTTAGCTTGTGTATGGAATTGAACCCATATTCCCTTCTCATCTCGCTCTGCCTGTGGCCAAATTCTTTCAGGACTGCCAGGGTGAACCTGATGACATGATCAGAAGGATTCTTCATCTATTTGAAGTGTAGTAGACTAGAGGGAAGGTGATAGACAGAGTGCATGACCATCAACAGAAGGTCAAGCGGGCTTTTGACAGAAAGATCAGAAAAAAGGATTTCCAGCTAGGAGATCTAGTACTTAAGTGAGATGCACCCAAATAGGACAAGGGAAATCATGGTAAATTCGAATCCCTGTGGATTGGGCCCTTCAAAGTCTCTGAGATATGTCAAAATAACACTTACAGACTAGATAATTTGGAGGGCGATGAAGTTTTTGGGAGCCCTGTAAATGGGCATTTTCTGAAGAAGTTCTTCAGTTGAGCCATAAGTGGCTCCCATGTTTTTGTAAATATTATTTTTCTTTTGTTTACAGTTTTGTAAGATACTCCATAGCCCAATAGTAAGGCACTAAAGTTGTGAAAGAGTTCTTGGCATCTCACAAGGAGCAAGCCATCCCCCATGGAGCCTAATGTTATCACATGTTTCTACAAGTTAGATGTTTTTCCCTTGTTTTTGGGCCTCTAGGTGACAAAAGGTGAAGAAAGGGGCTAAAAAACCCACTAATTGGCACTTATCCTAAGTTCGTTGGGGTCGATGTGACTATTTGGTGCATCGTGCTAAGAGGCACGTAGATTTGGGAAGCTGAGATTTGCATGCTCCAGATCGATGGTCGTTGGCCATATTGGGGCCTCAACATGCGCAGTCATTAAAAATTGTAAAGCAGGTCGGGGAAGAAACTGTGGTTTTGTGGAGGTGTAATGTGTCAGCCACAGAGACACATCGGGCCCAAAAGAGGGGAAGAATCAAACCACTTTTCGCAGCCCCGATATGCACATGTGCATATAGTACCCTATCCTAGGTAGACAAGTGGTTTCTCCCCTATCAATTTCACTCCCTCCACCTATCTTCCACTCACCATTCCATCAGTACCTATCCCCATCTCATTTCCCACCACCTGTTCCACCTCGTTCCACATCACCTCCATCCCAGCACACCTCAACTCCCGCTTGTGTGGCCCCACTCTATCCTCAGTATCCTCTTCTCATTCATGGATGTCCAGCTGGACCTCTCTCTTCCATTATTCTATGCTGAGCGCATGCCAATCATATCGTCAGCAGCCATGTCCACTTTTAGACCTCCCTGCAAGCATCCAGATCAATTCTAGATGGAAAAATGTTGAGGTTGCCACGTCTTATAGGTGCAGAATTGACTTGGTCCTCCCCGATCCCGATGAAGAAATTATTGAGGTTGGTTGGTGGTGGTTGAACATTGTTTCCACCATAAATAGAAATCCCAAGAAAGGAATGTCAGTTAGTCTACTCATCAATAGGTTCATTTTGAAGCTCATTTGCATATGACCAAAGTTGACGTCTGGATAGAGACTGCATGTACAGTTTGTCAGGAAGCATGCAAACGTAATGCCTTCAATGCAGCTACTCGAGCATGTTTCTATGGTTTTGGCTCTGAGTATATAGGAGTCTTCCTCATCTTTTGTTAGGGTCGATGGTAGATCAAAGCTCTCAATTGTAAAGTTTTAGTAAAGCCTCTGGTTCTCTGATTATGTATTGTAGTTTGAGATTTCGTGTTTAATGACAGTCAAATTTCTTACTCCCTCTTATTGCCCTCTGATGCTGAAAGAGTTCACAGTTGACTGATTCACTCGAATTATTGTGACTACATTATAATGAATGTTCGATTATAGTTTTGTTGTAATTCCTTTCAGTTTCCTTGAGATTTAAATTCGAGAAGTTCTTGCGCTTAATTTTTTCTTCTTTGGTTTGTTGGAAGATCTGATGTCCTCGGCAGACCTCTACATTTCCTCACTAAGTATTCTTCCTACTCACCATCACTACAACTTATTGACTAAATTTAGATCAATACCTCACCTATCTGTGCATACCAACCTAGTTTTCTAAGTTAAGACTATACTTTCTTGAGACTACGCCCATTTGATCCTTTATAACCAACCTGTGACATACAAATTGATGGGTATCTATCATACCTCTTTCGCAATCCAGGGGTGAGTTCTGGTGCTAACACGTTCCCATCAAAACATTTTTACAAAATTCCAAAGTGACAGCAAAAAAAAAATACAAAGGCCTTCATAAATTTTCAAACAATCGTAATAATAATACGAGAGGACTGCAAGACTTCCAAGGTATCGTCATGGGGTGAAGGTATTATAATATTTTCACAGTACCAAAATTGTTTTTTTCCCTTTTATAGATAAAAACCCTTAAAAAATTAATCATAAAATGTGAGTGAGACCTAACGTATTGACCCATAAGACATTTTCCAAGTCTATCTAGAAAATAACACACACATTTGCATACAGAAATTGAGAAAGAAGAAGCAAGAGAGAAAGAATGGAAGAATAATGACTAAATAATGAGCTTGGTGTCCATTCTATTCAAGCCTTTTGTCACTGCTGGACACCAAGCTCACCGAATCCAAGAGATTGAATAATGACTAATAAACAAGGAAAAACCTTAGGAAAAATAAATCCTAGGTGTGTGTGAAGTAGCTCCAACACTCCCCTGAACATCACTATGGTGAAAATAAAGAATGGGTCCCGACAACGAGGCCATGTTAGGTACCCAAATACTAAAGACACACTGAAATAAAGTGAGAAAAGAGGGAAAAACTCATGGGAACACCCCCCCCCCCCTCAAGGTAGAATGTATGTAAAAAGAAGAACTGACAATTTCTAGGAAATTGTGTCCTTCACTCCAAGATGACTTCACTGAGAATGGAACTTCTGATCAGTGAAGGTCTTGGTGAAAAAGACTGTAGTTTGTTCTGCTGAAGGACATAACCATAGGTCAATTATCCCCTCGTATACTAAGTCTCGGATGTAGTGCGTGTGGATATCAATGTGATTCGTCCACTACCTATGAACTGGATATCTGTAGAACTTCAGAGTGCTCTGGTTGTCACACCAGATGACGATTGAACGATGAAACTGAATTCCAAACTCGGTGAAAAAATGTTGTAGCCACATAGCCTGAATGGTTATGTTAACTACCCCTATGTACTCTACCTCGACTGAAGAAAGAGCAATAGCAGTATGCTTCTTTCTCGACCAAAAGATAGGCCCGAAACCAAGACTGAGTGAGTAACCAGATGTGGACTTGCGATCAATGCTATTTGTTAGATTATTGAGAGGGGGGGGGTGAATCAGTAATAGTGTAATTATAATCCTTTTTCTTCAAATGTTATATCAATGTAGAATTATTATCCAATAATGAGCAGTAAGAAATAAACAATCACACACATACATAGTACACCAGTGTTTTGCGTGGAAACCCAAATCAGGAGAAAACCACAGAATGCTTTTTCTTATATGTCTTGAAGAATTACATTCATTGGAAGCACCAACTTCCTTTTTTTTCCAGCTACAACTAGAAGGAGGCTCCAACCCCCTAGTTTCTCAGGCTACAACCTGAGGGAAGCTCCAACTCCCCAATTCTCTAGCTACAACCCAAAGGAGGATATAACCCCCAATGTTCTTCGGCTACAACCGGAAGATGGCTACAACCACTTGTCCTTGCCCCGTCCTAGCACCCTGAAGTAGAATTAGAATGATGGAACCACTGTCACACTATCACTGTGAGATATACCATTGTAAACCTGTACCATTAAATTTGAACCATGCATCAACCTGTACCTCAACCTGTAATCAACCTGTACCATAAACAAGTGCATCAACCATGCACCAACCTATAATCAACCTGTACCATAAACAAGTGCATCCAACCATGTACCAAGTATGTACCAATCAT
>ML799793.1:157040-171100 GCA_009831015.1 Picea engelmannii
AGTCTTCTGCAGTTCTGAACATCATTTACAATTGAGCACCAACTCAATGTGAGGCTGCTACCTCTGTCTTACAAGATACAACTTGTTTCAGAGCTCCAACTCTCTGGTTTCTCTAGCACCCACTAGAAGGAAGCACCAACTCCTTGAGTATTCCAGCACCAACTGGATGGAAGCACCAACTTCCTGACTGGTCCAGCACCAACTGGATGGAAGCACCAACTTCCAGTTACACAGGCTCCAACCTGCATAACAGAGAACACCTGTTCTCCCTAGCACCTCCCTGCCACCCTTGTTTCTCTGGCTTCCACCAGATGGAAGCTACAACTTCCTGTGTTCAAGAACCCACTTGAACTTCTGAGGACAACAGTCCTCCCGAGCACCTCCCAACCTCCCTAAAATATTAATGGTTAAATACACATTCAACTTTACAGATAAATCAGTTCTTACCAGTCTTTCTTTGTTCTATAATTCTGGTCTTTTGTTCACTGTTCTGCTACTCTTCTCTTATTCAACAGGTCTGCTCTGTATCATATTTTCTGTCATTCTGCTCTTCTTCTGTTCTGTCTATCATGTTGCTCTTCTTCTGTTCTCGCTCTGCACAGTTCCTTCATTTCTTGATATGCCTCTGCTCATATCCTTTTTCTTACTGTTTACTCATTTTTCATTCAGAACGACCAACCCCCAGTTCAGTCTCCCTCATTTTCTTTTTATACAAGCTACCTTGACGATTCCACTTCCCCTTCCAATCGGTAATACAAGGACATCTGTCTTGGCAAATGAAACGCTAACTCCTTTGTCATCATCAGTCTGTTTCTCTTAACTGATTCATAACTGAAGCATGAATGGTGAGGAAGTAGAACAACCCTCCGATCACTACTTGATCCAACGGTTCAGATCAAATCGAGATTTCACTCATCACGATTTCGGCATCTGCGATGTCAAAAATCACAAGTCCTCCAGACTCGCAGTTCTCCGATTCCCGATGGCTCCTTTCATACACTAGCCCTTCTAAGCTTAGCTCCCGGTCAACGTGACCTTCACTCCGTGACCACAACCTTATGTCTCTCTATCGGGATTTCGGCGTTCTTCATGTTTACTGTTCTTTGCATTATGAAATCTCGATCCCCGAAACTCCGATGGGGAGAATCAACGGTCCAGATGCATTTTGGATTCAACGGTTATGATTGAATCACGAAATAGCACATCGCAATTTCGGGTTTCTCGTTGTCAAGAGATTTTGACATTGCAAAGTGTCGATTCCCGATCCCTGATACTCCATGCAGAGATTCAACGGTCCAGATCACTTCTAGCTCGACGACTCAGATTACATCGCAAAATCACTTATCGCGATTTCAGAGTTTCTGTTGCAGTGTGTTCTTGACATGTCAAAGTCCCGATCACCGATGTCTCTGCTGACGTCACACGTGGTTTGACACGTGTTAGATCCTGCCACGTGTCACTCTGATTCGTGAATTGCATGTTCCTGAAGTGTTAGATCTGCTTGACACCTGTCATTCCCTGGTTGTGCCACGTATCCCTGGGTGACGTGGTCTACCGTCATGAGTTGGATCAATGGTCTAGATCTCATGTTGATCTGACGGTGCAGATTCAGTCAGGATTTCGCATATCGCGAAATCGGGCTTTTCGATGCATTGTATTCTTTGCATATTGAAACCCCGATCCCCGAAACTCCGATGAAACCTCCTGTCTACAAGTGGATGGTCCCGATCTCTGCTTGATTTAACGGCTGCGATCAAATCGTGAAATCGCATATCGCGATTTCAGGGTTTTCGTTGTCGAGTGAACTGGACATTTCAAAGTCCCGATCCCCGAATATCGGATGACTTATCTCCCTCGTAACTTCTGCAAATCAGACGATAGGTGACCTTTCGGGAAATTTGAATGGGATCCAACGGTCACTGGATTGTTGTCTTCCTTCTTCTCTACAAACTCTTGTTGCGCGTGTTTTCTTCAATGTTGTTCCTCCTGATTTTTTTACGTCCGAATCCCCAAGGAGTTTTATCCTTCATATCCTTCCATCTCCGCTGTTGCCATCAATGAAAACAACCATCAACACACATTCGTTGCTTGTTCAATATTTTCCAACAAGTAATAGAAAAATGGGTTCAGTTGTTCCAAAACAATCTTAGGTAACAAAAGATCAGAATAAAAGACATTTTTGACGAAACAACAAAACCAAAATAAATGAAATTACTTCCCTGAATAAGTCATGAAGATGTTATCCCAATCCAACTAAAAAGAGGATACCTGCAAAACTCCAACAAATCATCATAACCTAATTTATTTATAAAAGTTGTAAAAAGATCTAACTATCAGCTGAAAAACATATTAAAAATTATGGGGAAACAAACTCCTTTAATATTAGTTTCTCAGACTGATAGCTACAATTATTGAAAAAATACAAAAAAAATGATGGTGCACCAAACTAACAACTATATGCAACACTTATTCATTTATTTATTATCCTACCTTACCTGATAAAAGACCCATTTTCAAGTATATGAATATTTCCAATGAAGCCACATGCGTAACCGAATTATGAATATACTCACATTCAGGTTTGAATAATATACTTTAATAAGTACCCAAACATGAGGAACCAGTTGATTCGAATTATAGGATGTGAAGAGTTTTCGAAGAAGAGAGTGGTGGTTCAATATGGTCGTCGTATGGAACCAATGTTCAATAAATTCATGATGTTCTTGGTGTCAGTGTTTCATGGAAACCTGCATAGAAGATCTAGCTAAAGCATACACAAACAAAGCTTATCAAGAAAAGGAAGAGAGATACACAATGAAGAATGAGAATCAATGCATATTATGATCTAATCAATGAGTGAGTGATATTCACTCATATAGGCAATGACATGTCCTATAATTAGGAATGCATGCATAATAGTGATGGTATAAGATTAGAAAGTCTAAAATAGAACTAGTCAGTTAACTCCCACTGAACTAGTGTTACTCCCACTGAACTAGTGTGTCGAAAATAGAAATTTCTACAACACCCCCTGAACATTACTATGGAGTAAAAAATGAGTCTCGGCTACTAGCCCATATTAGGTACTCATGTACAATGCAACTAATGAACACTAAATGAAAGTGAGGAAACAGGGAAAACCATGTGGGAACAAAAAACCCCTCAAAAGATAATGTATCAAAAGAAGAAAATGGTAGCTGCTAGGAAACTGTGTTCTTCACTACAAGACAATCCTGCAAAGTCTGAAACTTATACTCATTAAAAGTCTTCATGAATATGTATAAATATTTATGGATCTAATGAAGCCCTTTGGCAACTTGTCTAGCCTTGCACCTCTTGATCCTGTGGATCCATCTACCCCTGAAAATATTCCTTTCTGGTGGAAGTGGAACCAGATGCGAAGTATGATTCTTTAGGAGTGATTCATACTCCTTCTGCATGGCTTATTTCCATAATGGATTGCCCACAACCTTATTGTAGTTCTGCAGATAAGTGGATTTAACCATATATCAATGCATGGGAATCGCAGGTTCTGGAGCTGAAAGTACATGAGAAGGCTCCTCATGCTGAGATCGAGTCATCCTCGAATCCAATGGATTCCTTGTAAGGTTTCCTGCTGCCTGAAGTGTGGTTTGTACCTTCTTGGGCATCTGCTGAAGCTTTGACATTGTCTTCTTATCTGGCTGTACTACCTTCTTATTTCCATGTACATAATCTAAGTGTATGGAATCATCTCTAATGTATGAAACTAATGGAAGCACAAGAGTATATGCATGTTGCAATGGAGGTGCATGAAAAGTACTCTCCTTATGTGTAAGAAGAATAGAGGAGTCATTGTCAGAAAACTTAGTGAATTTATACAACCTTGACTTGTGATCCACCTCACCAATTGCAATGATGGGATTGTCATGCATGTCAATTATTGAAATTGAATTTGATGTAAATTCAATATTTTTACCTTTCTGAGTGATCTGATAAACTAGGAGCAAATTCATAGAAATATTTGGAACATGTAGAACATTCTCAAAACCACCATTGTGAAGTTCCACTCTCCCTTCTCCTACTACTTCTACTGGAGTATCATCCCCCATGAGAATAGAGGGTCTTGAGCATGGACTCAGAGAAGAGAAAAAATCATCTTTCATTGCCATATGATGGGATGCACTAGAATCTATAATCCATGAATCAGATGAGGAATTAATTGCAACCAGAGCGCGATGATTACCTTTCTTAGGAGCAAGATCTTCTTCCTTCTGCTTCTTGACTACCTCTGGAATGAATTTTCCAAGGTTGTTCTACTGAAATGAACGTGCCATAAGATCGCTTTGTTTCTTCATGCATGCGTATTATTCATGATTTGGTTTATTTCAATAAGTGCATTGATTTCCCTTCTTCTTATTCTTGGAATCTGAAGAGTCTTTGGAACATGAAGAATCATTAAAGGGTTTGGAATATCCCTCCTTCTCGTTCTGTTTGAATGACCCTTTTCCATCATGCATGGTGATTTCATGTGATTTGGGATCTTTCATGAGGCCCATATGTATGAGTTTTGTCTGCTCTTATGTAAGAGACTTAATGAAATGAGCCAACGTATGTATTTTCCAATTTGTTCCAAAAAGACATCCACCATAATGGAAATTGGATACATATACAGCGTATTCTATTCCTAGCTTGGCCAAGATTATTAGAATAAGTTGTTTCTCTTGTGTAGACTCATCAATACCACATTCATCCAAGCTCAATAGAAAAGATTTAAATTTAGTAAAAAAATCTTGTATACTATCAAAACTTTTAGGTTCTAAGGTATTCAACTCTACCTCAAGCATATGACCTTGCATCCCATCGTGCTTTCCAAAGAGTCCTTCCAAGCTGGTCCAGATCTCGTTTGGAGTCTTGCATGTGGAAACATGAAACCATAGATCAGTGAAGATTAATTTAAGAAGTAGTCATGTGGCCTCATCCTTATGGTTCGTCCATCTCATCTTCTCAATCGTTGATGTAGGTTTTGTTTCTGTCACCATCATCAAATTATACAGTCCTTTCCTTCTGAGTTGGAATTATACCTTGGGATGCCAATCAAAATAATTTTATTTTGTGAGGATTACCACCAAATTCGACTGTATAATATTTTTTCTATCCATATCTCCCATTGTTTCTAAGAACCCCTAAAAATTACTCTCAGTCTGCAAGTGAAAAACTAAGAATCACGACAGAAAGGGCACTTTAAGTGAAAATTCGTATCAGTTTCAGGAGATGATCTTCTGGCTTACTTTCTGAGAAAACGGTGAGGAATCCCACCAAACGATTGAAAACCCACTTGTCAAATGGGTCAATTTACTTCTCACGTGAACCGTTTCCTCAAAAACTTAATATTTTGGGAGCAATCATTGTAGAAGGGTACAACCACAGATTCATATCAGTTTCAGGAGGCTATCTCTTGGCTTACATTCTGAGAAAATGGTGA
Organism: Picea engelmannii; assembly: GCA_009831015.1. Classification (NCBI taxonomy): domain Eukaryota; kingdom Viridiplantae; phylum Streptophyta; class Pinopsida; order Pinales; family Pinaceae; genus Picea; species Picea engelmannii. The sequence goes on from ML799793.1 coordinate 162,505, forward strand.
GGAATCGCGCCAAACGCTTGAAAACCCACTTGTAGAATGGGTTGATTTACTTCCCAAGCGAGTCGTTTCCTCAAAAACTTAACATTTTGGAAGAAATCACTATAGAAAGGTACGACCACAGATTGATATCAATTTCAAGAGACTATCTTTTGGCTTACTTTCTAAGCAAACAGTGAGGAATCTCGCCAAACGGTTGTAAACCCACTTGTAGAATGGATCGATTTACTTCCCACGAGAGCCATTTTCTCAAAACATTAATATTTTTGGAGAAATCACTATTGAAAGGTACAACCACAGATTTAGCTTGCCAAAACTCCGATTTTCCTTATTCTTTGGCTTGTTTGGCCTGCTCCAAGCAACATAGCTCTGATACCGTGCCAATGTTTCATGGAAACCTTCACAGGAGATCTAGATAAATCATACACAAACACATATTATCAAGAAAAGGAAGAGAGATACACACTGAAGAATGAGAATCAATGCATATTATGAGCTAATCAATGAGTGAGTGATCTTCACTCATATAGGCAATGACATCATATAATTAGGAATGCATGCATAATAGTGATGGTCTAAGATTAGAAAGTCTAAAATAGAAATAGTTAGTTAACTCCCATTGAACTAGTGTGTCGAAAATAAAAATTTCTCCAACACTTGGTTCACTTCCTCATTTAGAAAAATATGCATGTCTCCCTCTATCATGCCATGTAGATCATGTTTTGTCGAATGACTAGTCTCATTAGTGCATAGAGGATCTTCAGAAAGGCATATTAGAAACTCCTTGATCTCAGGTTCTAATGGTGCCTCTCCATCGGATGTGGTCCACGATTCTTTAGTCTCCTCTATAAGTTGGAAAGGGTGATTACAAAAGGATTATGGATCTTCTTGTGGATGTGGCGCATGCAACTTTGGTTTTTCTATGTCTTTTGGAGAAGTATATAGGCTCTTGACTACGGTCAAGATGTGCTCTTCCTGAGAAGAAGAGATCCCAGTTGTTGCTAGGATTTGAGAGAGTTCTTTGATACTCATTATCATGTTTGAATCCATCTTGTTGGTTGATGGGTCTTGTATCACACATGGATTAGTGCATAGGGTTCTTACAATACCCAAAATATTTTTGATGTTTTAATATTTTTGATGAAATTGAAATGAAAACTAACAAACACTCAAAACATTTTTTAAGCAAACCATAAGAAATAATAGAAACTAATTGCAGAATTTGAAAAGCATACCACACTTGCATCAAAATAAAGACACTTGCAGGAAAGTAAACACACTTTGTAGGAAAGTAAGCACACTTTGAGAAAGAGAAACACACTTGCAATAAGATAACAACCAAGGTTTTGGGGAAACTCACAATAGTGGTCGCAGAGGTTCTTACCTCTCGTCTTACTATTCCTCCTCCACCAAGTTGTGTAATTTAAAAGCAACCTACCTACCTAGACTTCAATCCCTTTAGCACCTCCCCATCAACAAAGCCAAAAATGTGGGGTAAAATATAGGCACTATCAATTCCCAACCTTAAATTGTCAACCAAGGAATCATAGACTTAGAGGTGCAAGCACAGGAAATCTAGGATTGGAGCCTAGTCTAGCCTATTCTAAAGCCAACAAACACACTTCAAAATGGAATGAACGAAAAAAAGACAAGAAAAAATAAAAATTCACACTACAAGATGTAGCTTAACACTAGATTGAAATATCACATCTCCCAAGTTAGATACCAATCTTCAATGGCTTATTCCTGTAGTGGTTCGCTAAACTACGGGAAAAATAAATTAAAGCAACTAGATGAAAGGAAAAGTAAGGCAATCTAAAAGTAAATGTGGAATTTACCCAAATTGGCATTCAAATCAGTCAGTTGGATGAGGTTACTCAAACCCTCATGTATGTGTGTTACTGACCTAAAATGGAATTCATTAGTTTTAAGAGAAAATCCACCAAAATCCTAATCAAACAAAAATACTTCAAAGAAACACGCTTTAGAGAGTTGTCCTCAAGAAAGGATACACCTAGGAATGAAAGCAAAGTCAAAGTGGAGGTATGGAATTAGTTTTGTTTATGTGTGAAAATGAATGTGTTGGTACGAGATTAATTTTGTTTGGGTACATGAATTTGTTGGTAAAGGATTTATGTACAAGATTGATATTACTTTGTATGGATCTTAACATTTCGTACGAAGAACTTACAATATGCAACAACACACAATATATTATTAACAAAATGACAACATATATGAATTAACAAAAAATTAATTACATAAAAATACAAGAAACCACACACATATATTAATGAACAAAAAAATATGATAATAATTAACAATTTAACATTATGTAACAACAACATAATTAAATCACAATGTAATTACCAATCTAACAATAAAAATAAAATAAACATTATCAAACTAAACATTTTAATGATATATATACAACTCACAAAAGAATTTATTTAACACAACCTAAAATATAAAAATATAAAGAAACAAAACAAAAACGAAACACATATAACAATATCAAAATGAAACAATATAAACAAATTTATGAAAACAATACCATACCAAAATATAAAAAAATATAAATGAAACAACATATAACAATATACCAAATATCAAAATGAAACAACATATAATAGTACCAGAGTGAATAGCCTTGCAACAACTAAATAATACACAACTTTATATCATGAAGTCATCGCCGTGAAGGGAGTGGATTGGAGGTGTGAGCAGAGGAGTGCTCAAGTAATGAAAAAAGGAGGCGTGAGGAGAGAAGTGGTCAAGTAATGGTAGAATGATGAGCGATATGAAATTAGTGTATAGAATAAGGGAAGACGGTATTGATTTGAGGAGAAATCGCAAGAAATTATGAAGTTAAAATAATACAAACTAAAATTAAACACACACAATAATTAATCAAAACAACAATCTAATTAATAAATAAAAAATGGCAGAAATTAAATGCATGCAAATCTAATTAATAAAAAGAAGAAATTAAACTCACGTAAATCTCATTAATAAATAAAATGGCAAGGATGTTACAAGATCGAGGAGCCCTTCCCGACCTAGACAACACTCCTCGAGAAGCTAACTAAGATAAAAAAGATGCACCAAATTTCAACAATCAAATATTTATTAAATAAACTCTAGCTTCTGCTCACAAATAGAAGCTCTGATTACAATCACTAGCTTAAGCAATAATAATCAAAATCTCCCCTCGATGCCTCTTACAACAATTTCATTTATACATATGCACATCGTGCTTCCACTCAATCGAATTCTTGGTTTGATTGATCCATTATTCAATGGACGAATTAAATTTAGGATACAATTGCAACCAACAAATATCCTCGTACCAATTTTGGTTTGACGTTAAACCCAAGGCCACATTATCAAATCTGGACATCACAAAATTTGAGCATATGTTAGTTCGACGAACCATCGATAAGCCCTCAACCATTCATTTGTTTGGAAAACGGTTCTCGTGAGACCCAATTTTCCATGCTAGAAAGAAAACCCATGTTCCAGATTCATCAAATTTGTCTTCATGTGCACGCAAATTGAGGACGAAGTTGACTATCTATAACTTTTATTAATTTGGATGAATTATTCCCCCTGAGATGTAGGTACACACGTGCGAACTGGGTGGATTTTGACACACATATCCATATTCCAACGTCGTTGCGGAGAAAACCCATGTTTCTGATTTTTGTCTCAAAGTGCGAAATTATGCTAAACAATGACAAGTATGAAAATGGCAATGTTGGTGCAAAAATGATGAACTGTAGTTATGGTATAAGAACATTGATCGTACTACTACAAGAATCACACTTCACAAACTGTCGTCAGTAAACCATGATATAATCTCCATTTAATCGCTAAAAACATAGAAAATATGATGTATTAACCACATTGGATATAATGACAAACGATGGTGTTTAATTAGGGTTTATGGTGTGTATTAACAACAAAATGCAAGAAGAGGTTAAATAATGAATGTTTTTGTATAGTGAAAAACATGGAAAAAGTGGAGCTCAACAAAGTGACTTTTCATGTAGCATGCAAGATGCCATCTCATTTAGAGATCTGTTTTTCCACTCAGCATCTCTGTTTTGTTACGGAGTATAGGGAACTGTGTGTTGCAACTGAATCCCTAGCTCATGAAAAATATTTTGGATCTCATGGTTGGAATACTCTCCCCCGTTACCAGTTCAGATGATTTTGATTTTCTTTCTTGACTGTATCTCAACTAGGTCTTTGAAATCTTTGAGGTGTTGAAAGACCTTTGATGTTTTCCTGAGAAACAAAATCCACGTGAAGCGTGATAAATAATCAACAAAAATGGGCTCATACCTTGCTTTGTATATTGATGGATGCGGAAAAGGGCCCATGAGATCACTATGGATCATATCTAAAGGAGATGAAGCTCTCTGAGTCTTTCCTTTGTTGAATTTCCCTTGAGGGTGTTTTCCAAGAACACATCCCTCATAAATTCTTTTGGAGAAATAGATGTCTAGTATACCATCAACTAATCCTTGCTTGCTAAGCTATTACATATATCTGAAATTTAAATTACCGAACCTTTAATTCCATATCCTAATTCTTTCATCAGCATGAGTAAGTAGTAAAGAAAAATTTGTTTCAACAAATTCAGAAAATGTATACAATCTGTAAGCACTCTATAAATTTTGTCTGTTTGATAGACAAACAACAAAGGTAACTGTTTCAACCAGCTTTAAAGTTGGGCACTATCCTGCTCAGCTCAGAGAGAGCTCTCTCGTGTCACTTGATATTTCTTTGGAAATTGTTAGTATATTTACACACTTAGGAGTTAGTTAAGATCTACTTGGTCTATTGTGTCGTTAGGTAAAAGTGTGTTTTCTAGTGTTTTTTTTTAGTATGCATTAGTATGCACTTGTAGTTAGGAAATTTGACGATCACGATATGTTCCCGACATAGAGTGATCCGGTGGTTCATACTCTCCTCGATATTAATGGCCATTGATCCGTGGCTTAACACTTGATTGGTCCATGATCTCTATTTAAAGAGCACGGAGGTTCATTTGTCGATGATCGATTGTGAGAAACTCTCTTGTAAAATATCTCTGTAATCGTTTTCATCAGTTTTTATTGCTCATAGCGATGACTTGAGAAAACTTTGGCATGAGTGGTATGGTCATCTAAACTATCACCCATTGCAACAACTATGTAATCAACAAATGGTGACTAGTCTTCCTCTTGTTTCATGCAAAGATGGTGTTTGTGCTGGTTGTGTTCTCGGCAAACATCATCGGGATAGTTTTGAAAAGCGTGCCTCGGGTCCTTTGCAGCTTGTTCACAGTGATTTGTGTGGTCCAATTTCTTCTCCTTCTTTTTCTGGGTGCAAGTATTTCTTAACTTTTATTGATGACTTTTCCAGATGTACTTGGGTTTACTTCTTAAAACTTAAGAGCAAAGTTTTTGACAAGTGTTTGGCCTACAAGGACCTTGTAGAAAAGTAATATGGACATCAAATTCAAAGGTTAAGAACAAATAATGGAGGACAATATGTGAACAATAATTTTACAAATTACTGCACTACATAGGGAATCCAAATGCAACACATTGTTCCATATACACCACAACAAAATGGTGTTACTAAGAGAAAGAACCGCACATTAAAAGAAATGGCTAATTGTATGATCCAATCTAAGGGATTAGGTCTAAAGTATTGGGCGGAAGCCATCAACTGTGCAAATTACATAGTAAATCACACTCCCACAAAGGCTCTTAAAAATATAACACCTGAAGAATCTTGGACTAAACTTAAACCATATGTAAGTCACTTCTATGTGTTTGGAAGTATAGCATGGGCTCACATTCCTGATGAGAAAAGGAAAGCATTGCAGCCTAAAAGTGAGAAGTGTATATTTGTTGGTTATTCTGAAGATGTCAAAGGTTACAGAATTCTTCAATCACATTGTAATGAAATTATTATTAGAAGAGATGTTAAATTTGATGAAAATATCTTGGCCTGTGAGCCTAATTCGACATTTGTGCCTTCTTTGGCTTGCGAACCTAATTCGGCGGTTGTGCCTTCCTCGACCTGTGAGCCATATTCGACATTTGTGCCTTCTTATGATTTGGTTTCTTCTTCAGATGATGATAGTGAGGATGAAAATCCACCTCCTTCTTCTCACCCTCCTCCAAATGAGTCCTTTGAACCTAAACCAACACCGGCTCCACCGCTTCCTAGATGGGTGCGTTCAACACGAGAAGAAGTTGGTGATCTTGTCAGTGATCCTTCAGATCAACGTCGAACACGTTCACAGTTCTAGTGAACCTCTTCTCTTTTGGCTCAAGTTTCAGAAATTCATGATCCAGAGACATTTGCAGAAGCTTCAGGTCATCCAGATTGGGATACAGTAATGAATGAAGAGTATCGTTCTTAATGGAAAACGATACTTGGGATCTTGTACCACTTCCAAAAGGAAGAATAATTGTTAGATGAAAATGGGTCTACAGAACTAAGTATGCATCAGATGGAAGTGTTGAAAGACACAAGGCTCGGTTAGTTTCCAAATTATTTTCCCAAGTTGAAGGAATTGACTATAATGAAACATTTTCCCCTGTAGAAAAAATGAATTCCATCCGCCTTGCTCTTGGCCTTGTTGCCTCACATAAATGGGAGGTCCATCAGATGGATGTTAAATCTGCCTTCTTGCACAGATATTAGCAAAAGAAATCTACATGGAACAACCTCCTAACTATGTCCAGAATGACTCTAGCCTTGTTTGTCACCTCAAGAAATCTTTTTATGGACTCAATCAAGCTCCCCGAGCTTGGTATGCCAAAATGGACAACTTTCTTATTGCCAATGGATTCTCTAGATGCCATTTTGATCCTAATGTCTATACCAAGAAATTAGGAAGCCATCTCATAATACTTGTCCTTTATGTTGATGACCTTATCCTTATTGGTAGTGACTCAAAACTTTTAAACCATGTGAAAACCAGCCTTAAGACGAAATTTGAAATGATAGACTTAGCCTTTTTGCACTATTTCCTTGGCCTCCAAGTTTTGCAAACCAATGAAGGAATTTTCCTTTCCCAGTCTAAGTATGTTTTTGACCTTCTTCGTCGCTTTCACATGGACGATTATAAACCAACGCCTTCTCCCTTCCAGTCTAGAGTCAATCTTACTGCCACCTGTACTTCTCCTGAAGTTGATGCCACCCTGTACCTTCAGTTAGTTGGTAGCCTCTTATACTTGACTCATATATGTCCTGATATTTCCTTTGTAGTTGGTCTTGTTGCCTGGTATATGCAAACGCCCCATGAAATCCATTGGAAAGAAGCTAAAAGGATACTTCTCTATGTTTGTGGTACAATTCATATTGGGATACATTACATTTCAGGGGGGACTCCTTTATTGGTTGGTTTCATTGATTCAGATTGGGTCAGCAACCCTGATGATCGGAAGTATACTGCAGGTTACGTTTTCATCCTTGGTTTAGGACCTATCACTTGGGTCTGTAAGAAACAACATGGGGTGGAATCACGAAGGTGGGTTACACTTTCATGACAATCTGGTCTCATAAATTTCAAAAAACAAATTTTCGATCGAACTAAAAATATTTTTCGGCCGAAAGATATTATTTTCGGCCAAACTATTTTTCGACCGAAAAAATAAACGTCAAATCGAACAGAGCCATAACCGTGCCCTCGATTTACGTATATAAATTTGCTCGGCCGGATATTTTCTTTCCGGCAATAAGTTTTCGACAGAAAGATAGTTCGGCCGAAAAATGGTTCGGCCGAAAGATTTTTTATATATTTGCCACACATCGCTTTTGGAATGTTTGGAATTTTTTTTTGGTGTATTAGCTGTGAGTCGTGGTAGCAGTGGCCGAGGTAGCAGGGGTCGTGGGCGCCGAGGTCACAGGGGTCATGGGCGCCGAGGTCGCAGGGGTCATGGGCGCCGAGGTCGCAGCGGTCGTGGAGAAATTTCGAGCGCCGGGGAAAGGTATTTTATGTTTGCGTATTCCTATTCGTATTCCAATTCCAATTCCAATTCCAATTCCCATTTCCATTCCCATAATAGTTACAGAAAAATCAATAACTTAAAACTTACTTTAAGCCGTTACGATACAGACTAAGCCGTTATAGGTGAACAATACACACCTCTCCAAAGTTTAGTTTTTCCTTCGACGTTGAAGTAACATCATTCACCTCCAAAAAGTCTTGCCTTTAACATGAGTGACACATATCGGAGATTTGCACTAACAATTATTTTGAGAATCTTATACTTTTGCACAGTTGCGAACAGGGACCTAGCAAGATTTTTCTGAGATGCATTATTTTTTCCTGCATTTGCTATCATCTAAATACACAAATACTGATTTAACTGATTGATTTATGATATACGTTCATGCTTTTGCTATCCCACAGACACAACATGGATGATTTATTTTGTTGTGTCCTGATTTACATTCATGCTTTTTATGGTCCTGTGGGGACAAATAAATTTCACGCATTTTACTGTTAAAATTGATAATTTAGCTTGTCGAGTTATGATACTGTAGAACAAAATTGATTTGACTTCGAATTCTGAGTGTCACATACATC
>ML799793.1:181476-196851 GCA_009831015.1 Picea engelmannii
GATTTTATGATGTTTATATATGGTTTTTATCTCTTTTTTGTGTCTTATGGATTATGTGTACAAAAATGTATTTACATGTTTATGTTCATGATCTTGTTATATGTGAGCAAGATGCCAATCTAAAATGTGATTAGCTAGAGTATTTGTGATTTGATTTAAACTCCTAGGAACATGAACATATGTGATAAAATCAAAGTTGTGTTCCAAGAGACGTACCCTAAGGAATCGTCGGTGTAAAGTTGGGTCATGAACCTGGTATATTCTGTTTATCTGCGACACAACCAGTTGAGCATCTAGATAGACCCGGAGGCGAGAGATACCCAATGACAAAGAATCACGAAGGAACTCAATAACTGCACTATACTCAACAACATTATTCGTGGTGTCACCTAAGCATATACCTCCGGAAGATAACAACTGACCCAGTGGTGTAAAGATTACCCAAGCTATGGAGGCAAGCCTCCGCGTGTGTCGAATAGCACCGTCCGCATACCCAATGAACACCTTGGAATCACTTGACATCTGCCATATTGACGAAAGATAACATCAATGACACGTCCATAACACTTTTTAAAAGAAATGTAAAAAATTAATAGTACAAAGACTATACATATGTTACAAAAAGTTACCCACAATGACCTTTCTATGAGTAATACTTCTTGAGGTAGAGCCCATTTCTAGGCTCCGCCAAAGCATTCCCTTCAAAATTGACCAAACGATAAGCACCCTTTTTTAAAACCTCCTTAATAACGAACGGTCCGAACCACATGGGTTTAAACTTTCCTGCCCCCAGGGGGTCCTTATCTTGGTCATAGACCAGGACAAGGTCGCCCTCAGAAAAAACCTGAGGACGAACGAACCTATCATATTGACACTTGACCTTATGTTTATGAGCCTCGTTGGCCAGGACCGCATCGCGATGCTGTTCATCAAGATGCTCAAGGTGTACTAACCGTTCTTCAAGTGGAGAAGTGTCTAGCAATAACTGTACTGCCAATTTCAGAGATGGGATTTGACATTCGATGGGAAAGACTGCCTCCAGCCCGTAAACGAGTTAGAAAGGTGAGAAACCGGTTGCCATCTTAACTAATGTTTGGTAAGCCTATAATGCCGAGTATAACATCAAATTCCATTTTGAATTGGCTGAGTTGATAGTTCGTTGTAGAATCGTCTTAAGAATTTTGTTTACAGCTTCCACCTGCCCATTATCTTGGGGGTAGTAAGGTGATGAATGTTCTTGCCGTAACCCAAGATTTGACGTTAACTCGGACATCATTTGGTTCTGAAAGTGACTTCCATGATCAGTGACAATCTCTCTTGGGACGTCGAACTGTGCTATAATCTGGTTAAATAAGAAGAGAGTTGTAGTCTCTCCATCATCTTTAAACGTTGGCATAGCTTCAACCCACTTAGTGAAGTAGTCGACAACTACGATGATATAGTGGTGCCCCCTTGCTGACGAGAGGTTGCATGTAGTGTAATCAATCCCCCACTTAGTGAAGGGACCAACTGTGATGACAGGAAACATAGGAGTTGGATGTGCCCTCATCTTCCGAGAGAAGATTTGGCATGGATGGCACTTCTTGATCGACTCGATACAATATTTCATAAGTGTGGGCCAGAAGTAACCTGCTCGTAAAATATTTTGGGATGTTGCCAACCTAGATAAGTGACTGCCACATGCTCCTATATGAAAATCATTGAGCACTATGACGGCCTCCTCATGAGTGAGACATCGACGCAAGATGCAGTCTACACCTCTCTGATACAACGTATCATTGAGTATGAGATAATTCTTAGCTTGATGGCGTATCCGCCGACACTCGTCACGAGAAGTAGAGGTGGGGCACTTGAAAGTCTGGAGATAGATCAGTATATCTCCGTACTAGGGGTCTGAAGAGTCAATCAAAAACATATCCCCCCGGATAGGCGATTCCTCAGGCACAACGTCACCTCACTCAACCGGAAGTTCCGAAATAAGTTCTGCAAAGACCAATGACTTTTTGGACTTGGATGAAATGAAGTCTAAGTCAAATTCTTGGAGGATGACCATCCATCTATTGATTTTTCCATGGATAACTCGTCATGTCAACATGTACTGGAATGGATTCACAATGGCAACGACGGTGGTCTTGCGAAACAGAACATAGTGACAGAACCGTTGAACAACATGAACTACTGCCAACGCAAGTTTTTCGAGATGGGAATAATTAATTTCTGGTCCTATGAGGCTTCAAATCAGGTAATAGATCACGTATTCTGAGAATGAATCATCTTCCTGAACTAAAACCATGCCTATGGTTGACTCTACGACAGCCAGATATAATAGGAAATCTTTGTTATAATTAGGTGGTCGTAGCATAGGTGCGGTTGTGAGAGCGTGTTTTAATGCGTCGAAAGAGCGTTGAGCGGCTTCGTCCCAGAAAAAGAGAACATCTTTCTTCAGTAAACGCATAAATCCCTTAGTGATTTCGGCATAGTTGGCAATGAAGCATCGTAAGAAGTTCACCTTGCCTTGAAGACTTTGAAGTTGTAAGATTGTGCATGGGGGGGGAAACTGGATTATTGCCTCCACCTTAAGAGGATCGACCATGATCCCTATTGTTGATACGATGAAACCTAACAAATGTCTTGACATGACGCAAAAGCTGCACTTGTTGGGATTCAAGCGAATCCTGAAGTAGTGACAGCGTTTGAAGATTAATCGAAGGTGCATAGGATGATCCTTTCGCTTGCGAGAGCGTGATGCTAAATCATCTAAATAGGCCTTGAATATATGTTTGAGGTTGTGAAACGCAAAAGACATGGCCCGCTGGAAAGTGGCTCCAGCATTCTTGAGGCCAAAAGGCATCTTACGATAGGCGAATGTACCCCACGGACAAATGAATGTCGCTTTATGTTGGTCCTCAGATTTGATTTGAATTTGATTATAGCCCGAAAAACCATCCATGAATGAAAAGGCTTCACAATCGGCACATTCATCAATGATCTAGTCAATGAATGGGGTTGGATAATTATCTTTTGGACATGCCTTGTTCAAATCACGGAAATCGATACATAGACGAATCGTGCCTTGTTTTTTATTGACCGGCATGGGGTTTGACACCCATTGAATCAAATGAATAGGGCAAATGAACCCTGCCTTAAGCAATTTCTCAACCTCAGTCTTAATGGCTGCTGCTTTCTTAGGATTAACTGGAAGAAGTTTTTTTCGAACAGGCTTGGCATCATAATACGTTGTGATTTCATGTTCAACTATTTTCGGATCGATACCTAGCATTTCCTCATAAGACCAGGAAAAAACGTCGCAGAACTCTTTGAAAAGGTCCTTGTAAATATGAATCTCTTCGGGGGATAAATCCGCTCCGACGAAGACATTCTCCACGATGCCAGGGTTTCGGGAGATATTGATAGGTACAGTTTCAGCGATAGTTCCCATATTTCCCTCAGCATAAATTTTCTGTGTAGCTAAGAGGTTAATAGGACATGGTTGATCTCCCGTCATGGTGATAGTGAATTCTCCTGCTGCGATTCAGTTTAACTCTGGGAGGAAATATGATCTGTGATGAAGATCTTCCCAAGGTTTGTTCAGACTAGTCATCACTTCGATTACTGCTTTGTCGGAAGGCAAGACTAAGTCTAACGAATTGGTGGTAGCAAGAGAATCCTGAGCCCAGATAGGCTCTAAAAGTGGATCCAACTCTTGTGCAGGAGTCGGATCAGGATTAGCTGAAGCTTGCTGGACTAAAGAGTACGCTACTTCAGCGGCCGACAAGGGCATGGACATGTCGGAGTGCCCTGTCTCATCCATCATGGCTAATGGGGAAGGAAGAATCCACATATCCGTAAAGTAAGTCATGCGGAATGACGAAACTCTAAAAAGCTCAGCCTTGTGGTGATTCGATATGAACTTGACATCATCATGAGGAGGTGGGTAATCGAAGGTACCCATCAAGGATGGGCACAAACCAACTCCTACATTAACGACACCGAGTTGAGGATTATCTATCATGGGAACCGTGGATTCCCCCAAAGCTGGGTCAGGTCTAGAGAAGGACAATTGATTGATGGTCACTATCTGGCCTTCGTGTGGAAACAAAAAGACTCGGAAAACTGTAGCAACCACGGCTTGCATATAATAAGTCCAAATTCGACCTAACAAGAGATTATAGTCGAGAGGGGCATCAACTACCTCTACTTTGATGCACACGGTCTTCCCTCCTAACTACACAGGTAAAGAAGGAACGATGCCATGTGGTCGGAAAGAACGACCGTCGAACGCAGTGAGGAGAGTAGGTGATGGGGACAAAGCGGGCTGACCAATGGCTTTCCAACATGCTAATGACATAACGCAAGTCGAGGTGCCCTCATCGACCACCGTGCGAAAGATATTCCGTGTAAAAGTTTTCGTGGGATGAGCCACTACTATCTGAAACGCGACGTGGTAAGGCAGACAAGGTTTTAAGTCGGTCGTATCTAACATGATGGTACCCGGGTTACAAGTCTCAGTAGAGCCTAAAGCAGTCAACAAGGCTTTCCTCTAAGCAGGGCAGCTTTGGAGGACTTCCAAAGTGTACATTGCACAAGGGGTTTGTGATAAATCTTCCACCACGGAGTAGTTCTGGGCGGCCCTTGCGTTTGGGTTGTGAGAAGCTTTCTTAAATGCACCCTTTGGAATGCGTGTCATTGTTTCACCCAACGTCCTCTCGATATGTAGAGGAAGAGATGGGATATCAGCTTCTTTACCCTTCTCAGAGGTGCTTGGTTTACTATAGTCGTGCGCTCTAGTCGTTATTAAAGCATCACCCCTAACCATATATACATTTGCGGATGAGGAATTGTTTGGGGGAGGACAGGTTTCTTGGCTCCCCCCTTCGGCACTTGTAGAGGCTTGAGTTAAATTTTACCCATGCTGAAAGGGATTAGTCAACACGGCTTGCTATTGTTGTGTGACAAACTTCTGGGCCTCTGCAAGCCGAGGACATAAATGGGTCGGGTGGTCTTCCGCACACAAGTTGCACGGATACCTCGCCTTTCATTTTTCTGTGGTGCCCTCGCCAGCATTATCAGTGGGTTTTTTCTCCCCCTTACCCTTCTTTCATTGTTTTTTCTTCCCTTCAGGCTATTGGGTGGCCTTTGGGTTAGTCATATGCACGGAGTATACTTCCGACGTTTGGGTAGGAGGAGCAACCAAAGCAGTAGTCTGGCTGGCTGCTAAGTGTTGTATAGATAATTGTTTCAATTACTTTGTCAATTGCTCAGCGGGCTTGGTTTGTGTTGAGCCAACAATACCATCGGCATGTGGTCCAACTCTCTGTCTAGTTTTATCCAGTATCGATCGTGGTGCATCCGGTAGGATGTTGTACAATAAACCAGACTGAGAATAGATAAGCTCAAATTGTTGAGCCCTCATGATGGCATCTTCTTCATAGAAAACTCCTGAAGTCTCGACGTCTTTGGATAAATTTGGGACTAAAGACTTAAGGAACCACTCGAGCAAGAATGCTGGTGGGACTGGTACTTTGATTAGACTCTTTCGGCGTTTCCATTCTTGGATATGATCAGAGATATGGTCTGTTGTCCTCTGTTCGAAATTGGCAAGCAACTTTGTGCCAGCGTCGTATCTCACAGGTAACTGGAAATGGTTAAGGAAGGCCATCACCAGTTCGCCAAAAGAAGAGTATCTTGAGCGATCAAGCTCGATGTACCATTTCGCGGCACTCTCGATAAGAGTGCGTTGAAACAATCGCAACTGGACGGAGTCATATTTCAATGAGTTAGATGAACACCAAAGATGGAAAGTAGTCACGTGATCACCTGGATATTCGTTAGGCTTGGCCTCGAACTTTGGAATGTCTGAAGGCAACTTCGTTGGCATAGGAGGTCAACGTGGATCATGAAAAATAGGATCATTTAACAACCTTGTCAAGTCTGGAAAGTGTAACGTCGCTAGGAATGGTAGTTTGGGTTGCTGCTGATAGCCTGGGAAAAAGGGTCCTGGATTTTGACTGGCACCAGGTTGCCAGGAAAAGTTTGGCTGTTGGTCTGGATTCTGGTAGTAACCATGGCCCTGACCAGCGTAAGGATTTTACATCTGTGGAGACATCATTGGCTGATTCCCCATAAAGGACATAGGATGTTGGGCATTCATCATGTTTGAAGGACTTTAGGAAGGATTACCCCATGATGGTCCTGTTGGGAGAGGCATAGAAGTCTGTCCGGGGTTCCATTGACTGTGGAAAGAATTACCCCAGAACGACATTCCAGAGGAGGGAACGGATCCTTGTCCTGAGTTCCAAGGTCCTGCTATATGTTCCCCCGGCGCAGGAATAGTACCCTGCACCAGAGTAGACTGTCCAAAGATGGGATTTCCCCCAGATGGGAAAGAAGCGGATGCGAAAGTGTTGTTACCAAACGTCCCATTACAAACAAATGGTGACGAACCTACCGGCAGAGTTTGCGCAGGTGTTCCTTGACTCCCGGCTCCAAATGAACTCATGTGTGTAGGCTGCCTGGCGGACTGCTGATGAAGACCACCAAGCGAAGGGGATGAAGGAGAGATATGACCTCCAGTGTAAGGAAAAGCATTAAAAGGGACAAGAATTCCCCCAAGTTGACCTTGCAGAGGAGCTTTAGAGCTCCCTGCCCCCAGACCCAAAGTCTGTAAAGTGGAGTAAGTGAGTGCAGGACTTGTACCTGAACTAGGCATACCGTATGAGAATGGAGGGCCTGTCGCACTAGGTGTGAAGGGAGTTGTGGGCACCACGATAGATGGGGTCGGTCCACTGTGCGATGTAGTTGCAGCTGAGACCGTAGTGACTCAGACCGACGACGACAAGTTAGGAGATGCTTCTCCTGTGGTAGCAACGGTGGTGGGAATGGAAGAATTCCCCGAGGAAGTAACAGCGTTTGGTTCCATAACTTTGTGAGGCACTGACAGGCGTTCGTAAAATTGGATTGGTACAATGATTGATGGCCAAGTATCAGTGGTTGGGGTTTCAACCGAGCCAAGATTAGCGATTGATTCCTCTGGGAGTTGTTCGGGCACAATGGTTTGTAACTCGGTTTCTTCGAAAGACCCTTGTTGGTCTAGCTTCCACCTCAATGGTGGCGGGGGTGGCTCCAGTATAACCGGCGGCAGGCCCAGAAGCCTTCGTGACCGGCGGAGCTCAGGATCCTCCACTGTGTGAGAAGATCCAAGACATTCTAAGGTATTCTACATGTTCAAACAGTAACACACACTAAAAAAGAAGCCCCTAGGAGATAAGACAAGCAATCACTAACTATTTTGAAGAACAGCTACAACAACCAACACTAGAGCAACTTACCGGTGCAAGTGCAACTCGAAAATGGAAGCACCCTCCAGGTATAATCTGCAAAGCATGGCCCGATGTATGTCCTAGGTATAGCGGTATACCCCCGCAGGCACCTGTGTATGTCCCTAAAAAGATTGGCAACTAGTTTTCTAGCACGCGAACAATCACTAGGTGGGTACAGTCGATAGTCGGGTAGACCACAATGAGCAGGGTATCAAGCCCAAAACCTGTCAAGGGTATCGAGAGAAAATGGTCCGGATGAAAACTGAGGACCTCGAACGAATTCGAGACCCATGAAGCCCCGTGGCAAATGCAAGTGACGGAATCCCAAAACAAATCCTCGATATGTGTTCTCCACTATGCTTGGTCTGTCTTTGGAGGGGTTATCTTTGCTACCTTTCCTTACGCGACCTCGTGTTTATCCCCTATGTTAGAGGGGGGTCCCAGATAACTTCCACGAAACTGGACTTCTACACTCCCTATCACAGACTCCAATGTTTGGTTTTGAGTGGCCTTGGAGAGTTTATTCTCCAACCTAATCCAAGGCCCTAGTCCTGAGCTAGTGTATGAACCCTACAAACAAAAAGTCTAATAGATTTTAAATTAGCATTTCTTTTATGGGATTTTTTACGTCACGGGATATGAAGGTGAAACTGATGATGTGTAAAGACTCAAAGCCTAAAAACAAATGAAAAATGCTGGAAACAAAAGACTTTTACTAAATGCAAAAATCAACAACTTTTCACAAAGAAAGACTTCTTTTTCTTTTCAATTTTTCTAATATTTCATGCAGCAAACATAAAGGAATTTTGCTCGACTACGAGCTACTTGTGCTCTAAACTCACTGCAAAAACTTATGAACAAAAAGACTTCTCCCTAGCTATTGATGCAGAAACACAATCTTCAAACAACGAAGAAAATGAAAAAGAGATATTATTTTTTATTTATTTAAGTGCTAAAGGAAGCAACAAAGGGAAAATGCCGACAAGCACAAAACCAAGAAAACAAAACAAAATTCTGGCTTAAAGCGCAGATCGCAAAGAATCAGAGCAAAGACACCCAATGGTAATCAAGAAAGCACAGACTCTTATGCTTGTCTAAAAACCATAAAACAAAATTTTTCTTTTTTATCTTTTCTATCAACTATTAATTAAGAAAAAACAGGCTAAGGGTAAGAGGCCCTAACCTACTAACTGTTCCACCCTAGACTCAACCACCTGAGAGGAACACTTCTCACCATAGGAGGGGATGACTGCCCCACCCATACTGAAAAGCAACTTGTCAAGCATGCCTCTGTCACTGAAACAGCATGAGTGCAAATGCGTTCTGAGCTACTACAGAGTGCGTGTACCCACGGGCTGCACTTGCACAGGCCACGTGTATGTATAAACTCTAAGACAAAAATGACACAGGCAGCCCAGACCAGGAAGAGGCCTCTGGTATTGATAACCAGGGTCTCCTGAAGTCTTGGATGCTTCTTCCAACAAAAAATAAAAATAATTTCAAAGAATAACAAAATGCAATAAAGCAAACTGAGACAAGACTATGAACCAGCAAGACTCAGACAGGATCCAGAAAGCCCCCTGAGAATGTATAATTTTGACAGGGAAGAGGAGGACCGCCTCTCAAGCTCTCCGAACTCCCACATGCTACTGAAACCTCTACAACAGGCGTTCAAACACAGGCTATAGAAGGTTAGGGCACGAGTACACGCATGCAGGCCTTCTGTAGGCCACGTGTACCTCTGTGTGTCTCGAAAATTGACGTCAAGCAATAGTCAGGGAAAAATGGTATAGAGAACTAGGCTCCCTGCTAGCTCAGGCCTTACTGAAAAAGACAGGCAAAGAAACAAAAAATCAAATCTCTTAAACTACCCAAAATTCAACTAAATCCAGAAACCCTAAAGAGTATCTTCCCCAGTATGGTCGCCAATTCTGTTGTTGGGAAATAATACCCTACGGACTAGCAAACTAGGGTCAGACTTGCATGTAGATTTTGACCGTAAAGAAATGACCTTTTAACCTACCACCCAAAACTTAAACCCCTCTTTCAAGACACATGCATGGAAAGTAACTACTAACCTTTTTACTGATGTTTGGTGTAGATCCTCCGTTGCGCTTTGCCCACTTACTTACGCTTCTCCTTCCAAAGTTAACCTGCAATCAAGGAAAAACACTACGCATGCATGCTATTTTTCTACTTGAGGGTTAGAAATTAAGCATAAATTACACAAATCATAGATAACTCATGCATTGGGATGGGAAACGTATTCTTTTATTATTTTCAAAATGAATCAACTTACAATCAAAGTCGAGACCGGCCACCGCTCCTTGATCCTAATCCTGGGCTCCTCCTCTTCTTTTTTCCTCCAACTGCTTTGCATTAATTCTCCTTAGGATTGAGGAAAGGCTAAAGGGTTGGGACAAATGGATTTGGCAAATGGGCAGAGTTTCTTTGCTATAATTTTCCTATTCCAAATAATATCCCTACCCCTTCTTTTATAGGCTAGAAGGAGCTAGGGTTTTGGACAAACTCTCGGCCATGCATGGTCGGGAGTTTCAGTTAACTGACCCATAGATTTTTGTCCCGTCGGCAACTTTCCTGTTGTTTTTCTTTGTTAGGTAAACGTGGGCTGTAGTAGGCTTGCCAGCGTTCACACGCGTGCAGTAGTGGGTTAGGGCGCGTGTACCTTTACCCAAGAGGGTTTTCAAAGAGGTTTCTCAGCAGATGTTTTGGCAATGAAGGGAAATGAGTTGGCCTGATGCCAGTTAAGCATGTGTGGTGCAATTTAGGGTTATAACACCTTCACCTCGAGCTTCAATTATGCTGCTTTTATTTCAATTTCTTCATGCAAAAAAAAATGAAAATTATTATGTACAATGAATGGAAGAGGTGATGATTGTTTTAAACGATATAATGTTTGAGGAACCTACAATTCATATGCCCTCCTCCAACGATGTCTCCATTACTTTCCTATATCAGATAGGCATTGCTTCCATGACATGCTGCAATTTTGAACGGTCTCAGCCATAGATGGTCAAATTTCCCATGCTTTCCCTTATCTTTATTTTTGGCATCCCATCTCAATACCAAGTCTCCTACTTTGAAATTATCTTCTTTGGTATGTCTGTCAAAAGATTTTTTGATCTTGTCTTGGTGCATCTAAGTGTTATTGAAGGCCTTTTCTCCTATTTGTTGTACACTGATTAGTTCATCTTTTCTTCTTCAAGTGGCATCTGTCTCAGCATCCTGTTCATGTAACAACCTCATCACTGGAAATCCCAATGTGGTAGGAAATATTTTCTCTGTACCATAAACGATCTGAAAAGGTGAAGTGGGAATAGATATTTTTGGAGTGATTATGTCAACCCATAGTGCATGGATGAGCTTTTTGTGCCAAGCCTTTTTGTTATCTTGCAACAACCTTTTTATAATTCTTGTCAAGTTGTTGTTTGATGACTTAACCAACCCATTGCCTTGAGGACAATAAGAGGTGGAGTGGACAAGAGTTATGTTGTAGTCATTGCAAAATTTCTCCATCTTTTTGGACTTAAACGTTGTTGCATTGTTTGTGATGATTTTGATTGGACATCCGAACCTGGACAAAATATTGTCTTCCAAAAACTGGATGATAACAACATTTGTTGTCTGCCTGGTGGGAACTACCTCAATCCACTTAGTGAAGTAATCTGTTGCTGTTAGAATCCACTTGTGTTGAGTTGAGGATTGTGGATGTATTTCTCCTATAAAATCAAGGCCCCACTGTCTGAAAGGTGCTTCAACAGAGATGGGTTTCAAAGGAAGAGGCTATAATTTTCTTTTCCCATCAAAATTTTTACATTCATGACATCTTGAAACCTCTTTATAGACATCAGAAAAAATGCTAGGCCAATAGAACCCATCCCTCAAAATATTGTACGCAGTGTTTTTCCAGTAATGGTGGCCTCCACAGTCACCCTTATGGAACTCTCTGATGGTCTTCTCTGCTTATTCTTCCAGTAAATAGCTCAACAAAATTCCCCTTAGATCCTTCCAATATAGATATTGATTTTCCATACAAAACTTTGTTTCTTTCAACTTTAAGAATCTAGCCTTCATTTTACTCATTTCAGGAGGAGCCTGCAAATTTATCAACACATGAATGATATTTGCATACCATGGGGATTCAAGGAATTTTTTGGATATCTGAGGAGATCTCTCTTCCTCTGCACCTATTGACAAGTAAGCCATGAAATTTATTCCTAAGAGTTCACAATTGATCTATGCCATCAACTTTGCAAGCCCCTGTCCATTGATAAACTTTGTAGGTTTGATCTCAAGGTCATATTCTAACAACACATCTATCCATTTACCCATTTTTCCTTCAGGATTAGGCTAGGTTAAGATTTCTTTCATCAAACTATTGGGCACATAAGTAGTAGTATGGGAATGAAATATGTGAACTTTGAACTCTTTCAATGCCTTGACTAGTGCATATGCCTTCTTCTCCATGATATCATACATCAAGGGGGAATCCCTCAATGTCCTGATGTAACATGCTATGGGATTCTCAAAATTATGCTCATCCTTCTATTGAAAAACACCAACAATTATGTGTTCTGAAGAAAAACAGAACAATATGAAGTCCTTTTCAAAATTAGGATTGGACAGTACTGGAGCCTTGGTCAATACCACCTTAATATCGTCAAAGGATTTTCTGGCTTTAGGTGTCCACTTTATTTAATTTCCTTTCTTGAGCATGCTAGTAATATACTTTATGATTTCATCCAGGTTAGGGATAAACCTTCTCAGAAAATTCACATTTCCCAGGACAAATTGCACCTCTTTTTTACTTCTGGGTATGCCAATTTTTAAGATTCCCTCAACTCTGTTGGGATCTATCTTTATCCCTTTCTTTGAAATAATGTGGTCCAACAAATTTCCTTCTTCCATGGAGAAATTTTATTTCTTGGGGTTCAATGAGATATTGAAATTTCTACACCTCTAAAATGCCCTTCTTAGATGCTTGAGGTGTTCTTCATCCGAAACAGAATACATAGTGATATCATCTAGGTAGATAACAATAAATTTTTATTTTTCATCGGAAAAATCTATGTCCATAGCTCTTTGATATATTTCCCTTGCATTCATGAGCCCAAAAGGCATCTTGGCATACATGAATGTACCCCATGTTGTTGTGGATGATGTCTTTTCTTGATCATCAGGGTGCACCATAATCTGATTGTATCCATAGAAACCATCCAACATTGACATTTTCTGAGAACCTACCATTTTCTTTAAAATGTGATACATCTTAGGAAGTGGGTAGTTATCCTTTAGAGACACCCTGTTCAAATTTCTAAAATCCACACACAACTTGATTTCTCCACTCTTTTTTCTAACTGGCACCAAATTTTCCATCCATTTAGAAAACCTCAGGGATACTATGATCTTGGCTTCAAATATCTTCTTTACCTCTTTCTCAATCAAGAGAAGCAACAAAGGGTTTATCCTTCTTAATTTTTGTTTGAAAGGTTTGTAATCTTCTTTGATTGGGATCACATGTTGAATTATATGGTGACATAAAATTTTAGATCTTCATATCTCCAGGAAAAAACATCAGGGAACTCTTTCATTAATTTGATATATCTCTCCTTGACTTTAGGGCTGAGTGTTATGGACAGCTTAATGATATTGGGATCCTCCTGAGTCCCAATATTGAAATCTTCCACATCCCCTTCATTTACTGTAATTTTTGGACTTCTGGCCACATCATTATTATCAAAGAGTTTCTCCAATGGGACCAGACCCTTGGGAATGATGTTTCTCTTGAGATAAACTATATCTTTTCCTACAATCTGATTGTCGAAGTAACCATACTTTGTGAAAGAAGTTACATCTACCTCTTCATCACAGTATTCTTCATCAATTTTCAGATTTTCAAATTCATTCTCCATCTTGGGGAATATTTATATTTGTTTGTTGTGTTCAAAAACATGCCAGTAATTAATATTATCTAGTACTCCTGGCCTTCACTTGACCTCAATCTCGTATTTTCTGTTAGGAAATATTGGAATTTTGAAAACTAAAGTTGAAGTAGCCAACGCATCAACAATCTGATTATGCCCTCTTGGAATCACTGAAATATTATACCCTAGAAATTTCTCAAGAAGATCTAGCACTATGTTTCTATATGCCCTTAGTCTGGGATGTTTTTCTTGGTATATACCCTTGACCTTATTGATAATCATCTCATAATATCCATGTACAACTATTCTTTTGGAACCCAATTCCTTCAAAACCTTCAATCCCAACACTAATGCTTCATACTCAACCATGTTATTCATCGAATCAAAATCAAGTTTGTAGGAACACAGTTTTGAATTTACTTTGGGGTAATTGATCCATACACCAACCCATGCTCCCTCTTTGATGGAATCTCCATCGAAACTCATATTCCACATATGATCTTCTGCATTGTCTTGCTTCTCTGAAAACTTCTCAATCTGCTGGTCAGATCTATCTTTGTCAGCCATATCAATCTTTGTCAGCCACAGAGTAGATGGGATGATTATTTGGCTGTGACTTGTTGTTGACCAGGTATTTGAGAAAAACCTCTCTATACAACCTCCTATCTTGACCAAAGACAAGGATGGTAACATATGACATGTCCATCTGGAGAGTTCCCTTCAATTTTGCAGGTCGTGACCTAGATAGAAGCATGCCAAATTTGGGAGTAATATCATCCACCACTACATCCATCATCATGTTCTTCGTTGGAATTGGAGACAAAGAAACCACCAGATATTTGATTAGGCCTAGGCATTT
The DNA here is from genome assembly GCA_009831015.1 of Picea engelmannii. NCBI lineage: Eukaryota > Viridiplantae > Streptophyta > Pinopsida > Pinales > Pinaceae > Picea > Picea engelmannii. The sequence goes on from ML799793.1 coordinate 195,600, forward strand.
CACCTTTCTTGAATCAAAGGAGAATAAATTTTTGTAAGGCCTTGTGATGTCCAAGCCCAATTGGTCCATGACCACCTTGGGCATCGGGTTGTGGGATGCTCCAGAATCCAACATAACATTGTGAAGATTCATTTCATGAATCTTAAAACTGACATAGAAAGGTGGAACTTCATCGGCATCACCACTTTCCTCCACACGAGGGCCAAACAAGATGACAAGATGATCATCTTGTATGTTCAGAGTATCAGAAGTCTATTCCATCTCGAGCATCTTGATGATCTGATTTCTGTATTCAGTGTTATTTATCAACTCATTGAAGGGTACAGAGATTTCAATCTTATCCATTTCACTTTCAAAATTAAAGGAAGAGGAGGTCTTCTCTACCTCCTTGTTGATTATATCTTTCCTTCCTTCTAGTATTTTATTCTGGAGCTATTCTTTCTTCTTTCCTTTGTCCACGAAATCTTTTGTAGTAGAGTCATTTTTGGGATGACTTGAAGAAGGTATGTTATTATGATCTTCTTTGGTGGGGTTTCCCTTTGGATGATTTCCCTTTGGGGGGTTTGCAGACACTTTCTGATTTCAGAGATTATATTGTCTCTGGAATTGCATGATGGAATTATCCAATCCTTCTTGGTAATATTCCCTTTCTTCTGACAACCTTTCCTCCTCATCTTGCATGAAGATCTCATTTTCATCCATGAACTAGTCATGTTCTTCTTTAGTAAAAAACACTTATGTTTCATTAGCATCACATCAGTTCAAGTTGTCTCCAAAATATCCATCATAATTTTCATTCACATAATTCTTTTGAAAAGGAGCCCTTATTTGTTGGTCCCCCTAATTTCCTTGATTTCCTTTATTTACATGATTCCCTTGATTTCCTTGATTCCCTTGATTTCCTTGATTTCTTTGTCTAATTTGTGGGATTGTTGGTCTTCTATGATTTCTGGGAGGATTGTCAGCCTATTCTCTTGTGTTAGGATTATTATCTAAGGCCATTCTCTCCATCATTTTCTCCATGGTTTTCATCATCATTTCAAACCTTTCTTCCGATGTTTGTGAGGTTGAAGGTTGTTCCTTATCTTGAGCTTTGTTCATGTCCCTGTCAGAGTTAGATTTGATCTTTCCTGAAGCCATTAGATTTACCTCAACTTATATGGAATTAGTCATCATATCATATAATGAAGCATATCTTTGTTCCATTAATAACAAATAAAAATCACTTTCAAAAGAATCATCATATTTGAGT
>ML799793.1:196897-207699 GCA_009831015.1 Picea engelmannii
GTTTACCTTAGTAAGAATCAGATTATAGACCTTTACAAATCTGGTTGAAAACTCCTGCACTGCTTCGTTAGGTGACCTCCTCATGTTGTTATATTGATTCAAAAACTGAAAGGGGGGTTTTCTTATCGCCCCATTTTGCAATAAAACTAGTTTCAAAGGCCTCAAAAATTATGATACTAGTTGTTGGAATAGCTCTGGACCACTTCCTCACTTCTCCTGCAAGACTTTGTGAAAACAACCTCATTTTTGCATTTTCAAAATATACTTCTTCCAAGTCTATAAAATCATTAAACTATTCTAGATGTTTATGGGTTGACACACTACCTTCAACATCATACAGTTTGATCCTTAAATTATACTCCCGAGGTAAATCATGTAACTGAGCAGGAAGTGCAAGAGGATCAAATCTAGCTGCCATGGTTGCTATGAGGGGTTGGAGTGGTTTGTTGGTTCTGATTATGAATCACTATAGTCTTCACAGATGCAACTAAAATAAAATCTTGGAAACTCTTTTTGTCAAAGATGACCTCGTTCAAACAAGATTCAAATTTAGTTATGAACAGAGTTTGTTCAAATTTTACATCATACTCAAGATCTTCAATGCTTGTCACTCCATATTTGGGAAAGGATAGATATCAATCTAAATGCAAAAATAGGATTATTTGCCTTTGTTTTCTTTTGTGTGCAAGCTTTTCAGGATCAGACACAGGGATTGCATCTTTTGGGTCTGGGTTTGTCCTGGTGTGGATTCTCTTGGGAGCCAGGATTTCTAGCTCAAATTGCTTGGTGCAACTAGTCTCTTGGTAATGGAGTCGCCAGGGAAAACATAATCTCAGACAATAAGGTATTTGATTCATAGACACCCTCAGGAATCAAAAATGAATATTTAAGTCTTTCTTTTCCCAGGGAATATTTCACTTTCGATCCCAAGCAATGGTGCCAAAATGTTAGCACTCTGTAAATTTTGTTTGGTTGATAGACAAACAATAGAGGTAACTGTTTCAACCAGATTTAGAGTTGGGCACTAGCCTTCTCAGCTCATAGAGGGATCTCTCATGTCACTTGATATTTCTTTGGCAATCAATGCTTAGATTTAGTTTTTTGGGGTTTTTTTTTATAAATTTGTTGGCAAGGAAGGGGAGGGACACTTAGGGATATGGAGTCAAAATTATGAAAATGAATGAAAACAATGACTAGCCTATAGAACTATCTAGAGGATAAAGGATAAATGAGGCAATGAATCTGAGGTATAAATTGTATTTATGCAGAGTGTAGGAATAAGGAGAAAACAATTAACTACATCAGAGAATTACTGAAATGAATTATGTATTAGTTAGGAAGAAAATTACATAGTTTAAATTGCTTAAGCCGAGAGCATCACAAGATGAATTATGAGCTTTTAACTATCCAATTTGAACAAAATAAAATGCAACTGGAATTAAAGAACATAGGAAATAAATAAAATGAGAGGAGACAAAAATCATATCACCACCATTAGAATATTTTCATAGATACTTCAAAAGCTTCTGCATATGTATTCAATTCAGGTCCTGAAAATTACAATTGAATTCAGAACAACTAAAATGTTCCCTTGCACTTATAACAACATTAATACATTCTGAACTTCTATCATTTATAAAATTTTGAGTTCCTTTCAATTAGAAACCGATTACAATAGTTGAACTAAAACATTTCAGCTTCTAAGACTGACTACAATAATTTCGGTTGACAGTCTCGGTATGTGAACCGAAATAAAATGATTAATCAAAAACATTTTATAAACTAACATTCGATTTCTCTGACTGCTCAACTTCTGTCTTTTCCATTTGTCTTTCTTTGGTCCTCTGGTGATTTCTCCAATTTGGTGACACTTGGAGGATATTTGTTGGTTCCTGGGAAACTACATTTTGTCCTTCCTAGCCACACTATCTCCTTCCACTGCAAGTTAGAAGGGATATCATAGTCCATCATTTCCTTGATCAGGATCTCTAGGTCAATGCAAGAGGCATAACTCATGGTCGGAAGCCTGATCTTTACTGTCTTTAACTGATTCAAGATCTCAAAATCTGTGGTCAAATACTCCACCAGATTTGTTCCTTTCAAGTTTTCCTCCAGGCTTTCAAATTTGGAGTGATCCATTCTGCATTAGGCGAGGTGAGAGTTGTATTCCTCCTGATCATATATTTTCCCCTTTCCATCCCAAAATGTTGGGAGGCCTTTGATGAACAACTCCTCAAATAGATCCTTGAATTCATGTATGCTCTGCTCCATCTGTATGGCTTTGGTTTGAACTGACTTAAGCAAGTTATGCTTGGCAATGACCCTCCTAGCCCAAATGATCAATGTATTTCTTTCTTTGAACCCAATGGTATAAATTTCATAGGTGGGGATGGAATTCAACAGATTTATAGCATTATGGGCCACTATGAGGGATTTTTCGCCAGTGTCTCATTCACAATAGTGCACCTGCTTCTGGTTGTTATGGCCATGTTACCTTTGTCATTTATGAAATTTAGGTACACCCTGAACTTGGCAGCTTCAGCAGCAATGGAGTCCTAGATGACATGTTTGGCCCCCTGCAACAGTCATTTACCTTTCAACCTCATTTTCAACTTTTCTACTCTTTCCTGCTAAGATTGATTCTCTTTCTGGAACTAGGTCATCTTCTCATCCTTTATTTTCATTTCTTGCTGCAACCTTTCTATATCTCCCTTAAGGATTTTGATTTCCCCTGCCTTCAAGCTAATTTGTGACATATCCTAGACAAGTCCCTCAGTGCTTGGCCCAATATTTGTATTACAAGGTATAGCTACATCCATGTTTGATACTTTTTTCTGTCCTTGTGACCAATTCACCTTTTCTTTCTCCATCTACAATACTTTGGCCTTGTAATTTAATGCTTCATGTCAAAATTCCTCTTTCTCTTGTTCTAGAGCAACAATTTGTGTTGTTTATGGATGCTATGTGGCATACATCTTTAGTTTTTTCTTCAAGCTTTGAATCAACTTATCTTTCTCTTCTAAGGAATCTTTCACTCCCTAAGGGCCTTCAGATTCTAATCTCTTGACTTGAGTCTTCGAAGATTTGTTGGATTCTTTCTCTTGTCTCAACTGTCCCTCCAACTTAAGTGCATGAGTTTTTAGCCTTGAAATCTTCAAGATCGGACCCAATTAGTCCAAATACAACATGTCACTAGTGTTTCTATGGAATTTCACCTTGCCTAGGGAACTAATGTTTTCATAATGTAGCTTAACCTTGTTGTAGGTGAATCCCCCTGCGGACAAGTGGATTCCCTCTTGGTATCTAAACTCCTAAGGACAAGACAGAAGGTGCTTAACATGGACACTGAATTCCTTTTAGATCTAATCAAGATAATGAAAGAAAGATAAGGTAAAAGATATGTACCTTATGAACGATGTTTGTCCTTGCTAAGTCTAGGCTGAGCTTCGATCTTGAGATCCTTGATAGATCCTGCAAAAAAAAAAAAGATACAATGGACTTCCTACTCTACTAAGATTATCTCAATCATAGATCCATCTACTACAGACAAACTTATATGGAACAAGTACAAGTTTGAAAGAAACAGGCCAAACATTGATTATATTAATGAGAACTAGTAAAAGTACTTACAATCCTTTGAATGAAGGTGTAGCAGCCTCTTCCAGTTCTCCTTGTCCAACCCCTTTTCTCAATCAATCTCCACTAATAGATTTTATGGCATCTCAGTCATGAGATCATAAGTTTGATGTAATTATCCAACTTCCTTGTGCATGTAATGTACCCTTTCACCATGAGAAAGCCTCTTTATATAACCTTGGAGAGGTCCAAATACTTGAGAGATAATTGGGATAGGTTGAGGATTCCTCTCCTTTAGTTGAGGATCTTCCATAAGATCATGCCTTGACCATCTCCTTGAATCCAACCACCTTCAAGAATTGAGGGATTCTTCCCTAATTTCCCTCAACAAACTTAGAAATTTCTGAAGATGGGGTAGCACTCCCCCATAAGGGTGCACAAAGAACTCAAACTCTCCCCCAGAGAGGCCTAGGGAGCACTAGCACTCCCTGACAATGGGTAGGGGAGCGCTCCTCCACAAAACTCAATTTTTTTATGGTTTTTCCAATGGCAAAGGGCTTGTACTTCCTACCAAATGATTTTTCTTCTTCCAAACCACCTTTGAGGTGTCTTTAAGTGTCTTTATGATGTCATTATGGGAACGACATAGCAATATGGCAGAATATTGTTTGTGACACTTGCAACACTTGTAGTCAATATGTGACACTTGTGGATAAGATGCGACACTTACAACACTCGTAATGACGACACTTGCGACACTATCGAAGTGAGTAAATTTGAGGTGTAATAGGTTGCCCCCCAAAGTATGAAGTTAGAAGACGGTGATGACTAAAGTACTTTGTAGACTTTTTCGAGCAAGGGTATGGATGTAGAGAGACCGGAAAAAGCTGCACACAACCATCAAACAAATATTATGACATGTTTCAAAACCCAAGGCAGGCATACCTATGCTTGAGTGATAAATACTTTTTAGGTATGGACACCATAAAATACACTGCAGATCCATAATTATATTGACAAAAGGTATAGCCACTGAAGATACAATGTGGATATATATGACCTGAACTGATTGTAGCCACGAAGAATACAAAATGGATCTATGAGATGACAAGACATAGCCACGACCAATACAAAGTGGATCTATGTAACAATATATGTGTCATAGTTAAAAAAAAAACTCCTTCGCAACCTGGGAAAAGTACATACAAGAGTGATGACTCAACCCAGGGTCTTCTTACCGATCCCAATGTAGTATGAATCTAACCATGTGAATATATGTCTTGATGTCGAACATGGAAGAAACCACTTGATTAGCAGTCAATGATTTAAACCATTAACAAGCGCGAGGGAGATCACCATTGATGTCAATGATTCCCAAGGTACTCTAGTACATTCCAACGAATGTAAATAAATGAGATGAAGTCGAACATATTTGGAATCATACGATCAGGGTTCAATGATGTAAACCCACTATCGGATGCGAGGAGGCCTACCATTGAGGCATGCAGGTCCCAAGGTACTAATTGGTTTCTAAGTCTAGTTCCTGGATAATGTGTTGAAGTCGACAGGAATAGACTCATCAAAGGAGGGCCTTGATGTATCCCCCATCAATGACATGAAATAGACACAGAGATGTAATTGGTGGATCAAATGAACATGGAGTGACACGGGTATTGAAACGGGATATTTTTTATGCCTGACTCTTGAGGCAGATACTTCCCTTGAACACTGAGGCACATCAGCAAAAACATGACATGGAACAAAACTTGATAATGCAGTGGATGCTATGAATTTCATCAGGTGACCCAAAAGAGTAAAAGAAACTCAGAGGATTGGCTTAGTGCAGAGGTTCAATAGATTAAAATGCGTGCAAAGACAAAGTGTCGTGTTCAAGGGCGACCGTAAGAGTTACTGGTAGTGTTCTCAAAAAAACTGCTTGGCTTGCTTCTTTCAATTTTTCCCCCATCTAGATAGACAAGTACCTCTTTTTAATTTAACGAAATCGAGGAGGGTAACACATGTTCGATATGACTCACCTTCAGTAAGTCCCTCTTCCTTTATTTAATGAACTGGAAGAAGTAAGGGTTCGGTCCCATACAGTCCCTTCAATGTATGATCATTTAACGAGTCCAGAGAAGGTAAACTCCGTGGTTTTTCATATTTACAGAGTCTGAAAATAACTTAAAGATGACTCCAATGTTGTCCTTTTTCGTAATGTTAGTCTCGTGAGGCTGAAAAAGAGATAAATTATCACTCGAAAGATGCCCTTTCAAACCTTTTAACCAATGGAAAAGGAAGCAAGATCACTCGGCAATCGTTTCATGTTTAGAGAGTCTGAAAAGAGCTCAAAGAAGACTCCAAGGGGTTCTTTTTTCATTTATCCATGCGAGTCTGAAAAAGTGATAAAATTATACTCAGTTACATTCTCATGTTTTTTTCGAGGACGAGAAAGAACAAAGACTAAGCTCAGTATGCCCCCATCTTGAAAGTAGTGGCTTAACTCTAGAATGATCATCAAAGACTAGAGACATTCCCTCCAAGCTTCAATTCATTCACCGACTGTGAGGTTGTCACCAATTTCTCTACTAGACAGAGAAAAAGGATAAGAGTGGATGAAAATAAGGTTCAAGAGAGGTGACTGTTTCATTTTTTAATGAACTTGACATAGGAAAAAAAACTATGCTCAGGGCTCTGGGTGCAATCCCCAGATTGTTGTTTCATTTTTTAATAATCTTTCTATAGAGAGGAAAACTATGCTTAAGGCCTCTGTTTCTTTTTTTAACGACCTTGCCATAGAGAAGAGAAACTACGCTCATAGACTCTCCTTGATCATGTCTTCCAAGAGAATAATGATATGGAAGGATACCATGTCAAGGGACAAAACTCGGTCATGGCTTCCAAGAGATCTTCACTGGATGGAAGATAATCACTTTGGAAGGAACACATGTCGAGGGTTATGAAAGGGGTAAGGAGATCAGGCTCTAATAGCCCTACCGAATAAATCACCATGTCAACTACCGGATCCAAATCATCGAAAGTCGAAGGCATGGGAGATGATAGAAAATCGACATTAGGAGGGGAGATAGATTGTATATCTTCCCGAATTTCTTCACAAGGGGGAAGAAAATAGGATCGATGATGGTTATCATTCCGAGGTAGCTCGTCAACGCTCAACATTTCCATGATAGATTCATCCAAGGGAAAAATTGGGGAGATGTAATAGATTGCAGATGGAAAGGAACTATCGGGTGCCAATAGATGTTGGTCATTCGATGAGGGAGAAGTGGATTGGGTAGAAACATATGATGTTTCAGCTGGACTAAGTGGCATGGTGTCACCTAGTGCATCGAATTCCAACGAACTAGGTACAATCCAAGGGTCAGATGATTCCAAAGATTGATAAGTTGTGGTCGAAATCATATCGACATTGGTAATATTATTTGTAGTCGATGGAAGTGGTGTAGGGAAGGTACCCATAAGGCTAGAATATTTCAGTAAGACAACACAAACGCTTTCATAGTGATCTTGTGGTCTCCCAAGAAAGGAATATTTTTAGTAGCGGGAGCGTGAGCATCGATCATGCAGAAATCCAACTGATCAACAGTGACAATTTTTCCCTGATGAGGAAATTGTACACATCGAAAGACCGATGAGGAAAAAATAGTCATAGCATGAAACCAACTTCTTCCAAGTAACAAGTTGTAATCGAGGGGAGCATTGACCACCTCGACATCAACAGTGACAGTTTCGCCACCCAATTGGATGGGCAGGGACTGTAAAAGTCCATGGGGATGAAAACCTCGCCCATCGAAGGCACGAAACATCGTTGGGGATTTGTTGAGTGCGGGTGATTTTAAACCTTTCCAACATGATAAAGACATGACACAAGTTGAGGATCCCTCATCCAGAATAGTTTGGTGGATTTGTTGATTGTGAACAACAACATCAACTTGAAAAGAAAGTTGGTGGGAGAATTGAGACGCATAATTTTCTAGGTTAAACATGATATGGTTGGATGACTCAGGATCAAAAGCGCCAATAGCGGCCAAGAGCATTCTACGTTGAATTGGGCAGTGTTGTAGAACTTCTAACGTAGACATAGCACATGGTGGTTGAGCCAAATCTTCAACAATGTTGTAGTTCTAGGCAACACTTGAACTATGATTAAAGGTAGCTTTGTGGGTAGTGCTCTTAGGAGGGCGTAATATAGATTCGAACGTAGGTTTCTCAATGTGAAGTGGTCCATATGGAGGAGTAACAGATGGAAGACTAACAGAGGACGGTGATGGATCCGGTAAAGTACTGGTATCGTTAGTGTCTTTTCCCTTGTCAGGGTTACCTGGTGTGTCGTATGTCTTAGAGAGAGAGTTCAAATTAAACCCATTAAACATATAAATATGTGCACTCATCGAGGCCTCATCATGAGGATGGCTAGAACTGCCCCTAGGAGAGGGGGTTTGAACAACCATGGATTGTTGTTGTGGAAAAGGCTGAGTAAGCACAGCGGGTTGTGAATTTCCTTGGCAAATTTTGGCCACTTCGTTGTGATGTGGACAGTATCGAGTGTAGTGATCATCACCACAAATGATACACGGTAATTTCAATTTCCATTGTGGTTTCTTTTTGGTAGCAGGTGTTTGATCTTGATTTTTTGGTTGTTCATTGTTATTAGTATTTTTTGATTTATTCTTTGTCTTCTTCTTACCTCCAGATTGTTGTGAAGGGGCAAATTGAACTGCATTCACCTCGGAGATTTGAGTTTGGGGGGAGGTAGAGGAGAGTGTGGTCGATTGGGAAGTAGATTGATTTTTAACGGAATCGATAACACCATCCGCATAAGATGAGGATGATGGCTTGGATGGATCGGTATTAGCTCGAGCAGCATTCGGAAGCAAATCATACAAAGTACCAGATTGTGAATAAACCAAATCTAAGTACTAAGCCTGAGCAATGGATTCTTCCTCAATGACCGTGCCACCCATAGAGACATCGTGAGCGATCGGGGGTAAAAGTGATTTAGTAAACCATTCTGCCAATAATATGTCAGGAATGATTACCTTGATCATCCTTCGTCGTCATCTCCACCCATGAATATGGTCAGAGATATGCATGGATTTAGTTTGATGAAGGGAGGTCAAGAGTTTAGTACCCATCTTGTAGCGAATAGGTAGTTGAAAGTGCCTGAGGAAAGACATGGCAAGGGAATTGAAATTATTAAAAGAAGCACGTGGTAGTTCAATATACGACTTTGTTGCCAAGCTTGTAAGTGTTTGCTGGAAAAGACGCAAATGTACATAATCATCCATGAGGGAGTTTGATGGACACCACAAATGGAAAGTCATCACATGGTTGTTTGGATCTTCGCCAGATTTTCCATCAAATTTTGAAATATCAGAAGGAAGTTTAGCTTAAATGACTGGCCAAACCGGTGAATGAAAAATAGGATCATTAGTTAACCGAGACAAGTCTGGGAGATCTAGAGTCGCAAGGAAAGGTAGTTGTCAGTTAATTTGTGGATGATACTAGTGCAGCATAGGAACACCAGTAGGACCATAAACTGTGTTAGGTGGATAATTGTAACCAGTAGGTCCTCCTACATATGGTTGTTGCTGGCCAGGATAATCAAGATTCGATGATGGATGAGAAACATTTGCATAACCCGGTGGGTTCTGAGCATTATAGGCCGGGTGATTTGCTTGCCCATAATGAGGATAATTTTTTTTCCCTTGAGGATGGTAAGGAGTAGATCCTAGAGGCAGATACACATTAGACCCATGAGGAGGATAAGGTTGTTGTCTCAGAGAACTCCAGGTGGTATTTGGGATGCTACCCGAATAAGGTTGTTGATAAGATGTTCCGGAAGGAAAAGGATTTGATACTCCTCCTAGTGGGTTATGATATGAGTGCCCCCCAATGTGGGGTTGAATAAAAGTACCTCCTGAAGATACTCCCCAGGATTGTGAAGGGTTTTCAGAAAACGAAGGTTTCCCCCCTGCCAGAAGTGGATTAACTACCAGGGTATGACTGGCAAAGGGAGGTTTCCCTCCAGGAGGAGAATGAAAAGGGGGTTTTCCCCCGAGAGGGGTAGGCCCACCATAGAATGGTAGTCCTCTAGGAAGGAAAGGTTCATTAGATGGTGGTTTCCCTTCAGCTGGTTGTATTTGGCTGGAAGGGGTCTGCATTCTCGGGTGAAAAGATGTCCCAACAGGATCGTGTGGAACATGTGGAGTTGTAGAGTAAAATCTTGTAAAAATGGGGGTAGGGATCGAAGTGCCTTGGAGATGAGTAGAGGTGATGAGTCCAACATTAGGATGGACTTGTGCTAACGTAACAGTAGATTTAATGACCTGATCGACTGGGTGATTCATGGTTTGACTGGATGGTCCTGTTTCACTAGGAGGGTCATGAGGATGAAAGGGTTGTTGAAAGGATTCGAAATGCTCATAGATATCGTGTCCCGATGAAGTCCTCCATACAGAACGATCATTTGTTGGATTTGTATCTACTATAGTGCTAGGACGAATAGGAATCCTATACTCATCACCAAAGGTTGGTTCTGTGGATCCCATATATGTTTCAGTAAAAATTCTCTCCGGTAATCGTGGGACCTCTTTGTCGATGATGTTCCCAAGGGAGTCTAAATGAAGAAAAAGTGGTTCAAGAGGGGTTACCGACACATATGTAGTTTGAGGAGTGGGATTTTCAACCGTAACCAAAGCGCCTTCTGAGTTATCTAACAAAGGAGCAATAACACTTCTAGCGTCAGATTGATTTTCTACCTCTCCACGGTAGTTGTCTTCTGGAGGGTTAGGAGGTAAGGGTTGATAACCTTCCAGAGGAAGACCTTGCATCCTACGTGATCGACAAATACCTTTATCATCTACAGGCTCAATTTTGGAGAATAATAGTACACACTGAAAATCTAGGGCCAACTAGCAAAAAGAAATAGCATATGCTAATAAAATCTAGGAATCAACCAAGCAAACAAAACTTCTCTCGATGATCATACTAGTTGGTGATGAAATCCAATGTCACATGATCAAGTCAAGAAGGGGCTAGGATATGGTGGAAAAACTACAATGGTTGTTGGACACACCTACCACACTTAGAGGGGGGGGTGAATGAGTGTGGGGCTCTTTTTCCAAAACTTCCCTCTTGCACAAAAACTCATCAATTAGCATTCAACATTTATTCATTACCCATTGTTGTCATTTATAACTAGTTAG
>ML799794.1:9971-21709 GCA_009831015.1 Picea engelmannii
CATTTCCAATTTCACTTAACACATATATGTTGCTTGAAGTTCTTGCAGCTGTAGCGACCAATTTCCCTGAACCTTCTTTTCTTATCTCACACTTTTGTGAATCGAAAGTAACTTTATGACCTTGGTCACACATTTGGCTCACACTTAGAAGATTATGTTTCATATCTTCTACTAGTAGAACATTTTCTGCCTTTTCATTCTTGTTCCAAATTCGGACTGTGCATTTTCCAATAATTTTTGCTAAATCATCATTTCCGAAGGAGACTAATCCATATCTTTCCTTACGTAATGTAAGAAACTTGTCTCTATCACATGTCATGTGTTTTGAACATCCATTTTCAACATACCAACCATGTTTCTTCTGCTTAGTTGTTAGAGCAATTGTGCATTCTTCATTGCTATATTGTTCTTGCTTTCTTATCCATGTCATTTTTTGAGGTTCCTATCTATGATTGTTGTTATTATGTTGAGACTCTTTAGGAAGGACTGTCATTCTGCAATATTTGGCCACGTGTCCAAAATTGTTACATTTGTAACATTCCACTTCAGTGCTCAAAGATTCAAACATGTTGTAACTTCTTCTATGTGTTTCACTAGGTCTTCTTGAATAACCTCGTTGTGTATGACTCTCAAAGTTGTTATTGTTCCTATTGTCAGCTCTGCAATTCACAGTTGTATGTCCAAAATTATTACATGCATGAAATAAACCAAAAAATATAGTTTGATACCTAGGAGTTGAAGATCTTCTGAAAGGAGGTGCTCTTATGAATCCTTCTTCTTCATGAGGCCTATCTCTCTATTGTTGATTCTGAAATATGAATCTTCTTGGTGGAGGAGTGTCCCTGTAATCTTCCTTGTATATCTTCCTATCCCCTTTGATTGTTTCTACATAACTTTTTGGATATGTTTCTTGCTCTGTTGTTTTTGAGCTTGATCCCTTTTCTGTCTGATTGTATCCAAGTCCGGACTTGTCAAGATGAGATTTTTTACTGTTGATAATGTCATCCAGAACTTTTGAGCTACCCTTCATATTTTTATTTTGAATATCCTTTCTTAGTGTGACAATCTATGCTTCCACGTTTCCAATGATCATGGCCTTTTCTTCTAGCTTTTCTTTGAGTGTTTCATCAATTCTTTTATATTCTTCTATTTTGTGATCATTTTTTCTAGTTCTCGAGTGTCCTTTTCCTTGTCTAGTTCTGCTTGTAGTTTCTTTTTTTTCTTCTTTTCTCTTCTGATAACTTCTATGGCACACATTAATTCTTCTCTATAGTCAATTTCTGCTTCTTCAATTTCTTCTTCGACTTCTTCATATTCTTCTTCGGCTTCTTCATATTCTTCTTCGAAGTCTTATTTGTCAGAGTATTTTACTGCCATGAATAGAACTCTTCCTGTCTCACTTCACTGACTTCATCTTCATCTGATGATGAGATGTCTTCTTTGGTGCTTAAGATTTTCTTGAAAACTTTCTTTGTAGTTCTTTTTCCTTTATATGTGTGTTTGCCTTTTGAGTAACCTTCATCATTTCTCTTTTTATTATGAGGACATTTGTTAGAAAAATGATCAATACCATCACAATTAAAACAAATTAAAGGAAGCTTACCTCTATACCTATCGTCGGTTCCCTTGTTCAGTCTTTTGACGAAGTTGGTCACTTCTTCATCATCTTCTAAGACGTCACTGCTACTGCTATATTCTTCTTGTTCCTTTTTCTTTTTATTTGATCTTTTGGATGCTTTAAAGGCTGCTTCTTTTACATCTGGATTTTCCTGTTCAGTTCTCATTTCATATGTTGTGAAGATTCCATGTAATTCATCCATGCTTATTGAGTTTAGATCTGATCTTTCTTCTAGTGCTAATATCTTAGGGTTAAATCTCATAGGAACAGATATGAATACCTTTTGACCAATTACAAATTCTTCGATTTCTTCTCCCAATCCTATGATTGCAATTGTTGTTTCATCGACTCGTAAGAACTAGGTTGCAATATTCTCATCTTCCTTCATTTTAGTTGTTCGAACTGACCTCTGTAAGTTTGAAGCTTTGTTTCTTTGACTTTTGTATCTCCTTCATAAATATTTTGAAGCTTGTCCCAAATCTCTTTAGCGGAATTACAATGTGAAACTTTGGTGAATACCGTATCACTGAGACCATTCAAAAGTGTATTTTTGGCTTTGGAATTATTCTCACCGAGTTTCACTGCTTTGTCATTTGTTGGTGGAATTGTTGGTGTTGTGTATCCATCTACAATTGATTACCAAACTTGAAATCCTTGTGCCTGTATATATGTCTTCATCCTTATGCTCCAAAAAGCATACTTATGTCCATAAAATTGTGGTATTCCATTTTTATACAAGTTGGTACTCTTCATGATCTACCTTTCAATGGTTAAACTTATTTCTGAAGGAACCTTCTCTGATACCACTTGTTGGATTACTAAGAGGGGGGGTGAATCAATAATAGAAAAATTATAATATTTTTCTCCAAATAATCCAAGTGTTATATCAATCTAGAATTATTATCCAATAATGAGAAATAAGAAATGAACAATCACACACATACACAGTACACCAGTGTTTTACGTGGAAACCAAAATCGAGAGAAAACCACGGAATGTTTTTTCTTATATGTCTTGAAGAATTACATTCATTGGAAGCACCAACTTCCTTTGTTTTCCAGCTGCAACTGGAAGGAGTCTCCAACCCCCTAGTTTCTCAGGCTACAACCTGAGGGAAGCTCCAACTCCCTAATTCTCTGGCTACAACCAGAAGGAGGCTACAACCCCCTATGTTCTCTGGCTACAACCGGAAGGTGGCTACAACCACCTTTCCTTACCCCGTACAATCACCCTGGAGTATAAGTAGAATGATGGAACCATTGTCAACCTGTCACTGTGAGATATACTATTGTACAATTGTATCAACATGTACCACTGACTTGTATCCAATCTGTACAACTACCCTGTAATCAATATGTACTTGAATTGAACATGTATCTACAAAAATACAACAAGTACACGACCTGTAGTGCTTGCAGCCCAAATATGTACGCGCCTTATCTGTTATGCAGCCGATGTATGTATGCACCCTAACTGTTATGCAGCCTGGGTATGCCTTCTAGAACTAGGGTTTCCTTTTACTTGAAAACTTATGACCCTCTGTAACTTCTTTCACATAGATCTGTAACCTGTCACTGTATCCAAACTGTAACTTTACCCTGTGCATGCATTCTCATACATAACATTCACTCAAGGAAAATATGTCTCTCTCTAGTCATGTGTCATATAGGTGTGTGAAATCATGAACAAGTTTACTTTCCTTCACATTATCTTAGTCATCAAACCCTTTCTGATATCCAGCCTCTCAAAACATCAGCAAATACAAGATATCAACCATGTACCATAAAAACCCTTAGCCATATGCCAAGAAATACAAGATGTGCCTCAACAAGAAGTATCAATGATAAATGTACCATCATTGTATGTCTTTAGATCTGACTTATGCAGAAGATCCCATGTAGCCACTAGTCTCTCTAGGGAGAATCCTCAAATATCCACTGCCATTCCTCATGCATACATCAAAATCCAACTATTATAGAAGTAAGACATACATTTTGAACCAATGGATGGATCTGATGTATCTGAACACTTTAGACCTTCCTAGAAGCTTGATATTTGAATCTATAACCTTTGCATCTTCACCTTCTCAAGTTTCCATGGCTTCACCAACATGTACTCACCCTGTACACAACCAGCCCATGTACGTACTCACCCTATACACAAACACACTACGTACATGTGCGTACCCTATACACAGCCAACTCGCGTATGTATGCAACCTATTCACAGACATCCCACGTACATGTACTCACCCTATACACATACAGCTCGCGTACGCCTCAGAAAATAGGGTTTTTTGTATTCGCTGTAATTCCAAGAATTTTGTCGTCAACCCTTCGTGCTACCTCAGACGTTCGCCACTTCATATGTATCCACAAGTATTTACAATAGGCTTTACACAAAAAATAGAGATACAATATGTACAAGTGTATCTTTAATGAGTGAGCTTTGCCTCTTATTTATATCTTCGTGTAGCCTTACACTTTACTCATTTTAGGGCTTCTTCATTTAAAATAATTTCTTTTGCAAAGCACTTTGACCCTTGGGGGATTCTATAAGACTTATGAGGGGTTCTCCAACTTTATATGGTCATAACTCTCTAACCATGAGGAGTTATGTGACGTTCCACATACCACCAGAAATGGCAGGACAAGAACTATCCATCTAGGATAGTTTCACTAACAAATTCATTTTCCTTCATCTCATTATTCCACAACTAAGCATGGGTTCTCTCACTCTGCAAAGTGTCTTCCCGTGAGGCCTTTCACCATAAGGGGACCACTTTGGATTTCATCCATATTTGCTTCTTATCAACCATGACAAGACTATAATGTGTCATCTTTACATCAAACAAACTTGGGTCCATTACCCAAACCTTTGTGCTACCAGGATTTCTTCAAGGGTTGACATCAATGACAACCAACCTTAATCAACATATACTTCACGTAAAATCTCTTTTGTCAATTTACAACCCTGTATCTGAATCAAAAGCACATGATGTGATGCTTCTCCAGCTAAGTATCCCATCTACAGTTGGGTTGACATAATCTTCTTCATGCGCGGTGGTTCTGTACAGTTGGTTGATCTCTTCTAAATCCATAGAAGTTGGTTCTACAAAACTTTTTTCTTCTGAAGGGTCTAATGGTGCAATGACTCTGTATTCTCCTATTTCAAATGTCATCTTCCTTGTCTTCAAGTTGATTATGTCTTGGTTATCAAATTCACAATCCAACCCAAGAAATGTTGGAAAAGGTGTTGTGCCATCCACTATTTCTATCACTTCAAAGTTTTCCTTAGTGTGCACTCCATCCAGATCTGTTGTCACACCTTTTAGCCTTCCAATTGGCAGAACTTTGTATTGGTTTACTAAATTCAAATGGACATATGAATAGCCTAGTGTGGGCTCTCCCATACACTGCCATGTCTTCTTGGGTAACATGTTTACCTTAGAGCCTAAATCCAGTATGATATCCCCCATATTGAAATCTCCAATGTTGACATTTAGTCTAAATTCTTTGCTTGTCCTCCTTCTCGTATGGAGGTGATTGAATATTTTATGTTCTAAATTCCTTGCTTCCTCTGTGTTACATCTTTCTAACATATTTTGAAAAACTTTAATACATGATGGATCATTCAGTAGTTTAATAAGAGATTTTAGAAATGTCTTTATGGTACTTACTTGCACTATAGGTGGTACTTTGCTGGTGTGATCCATTGATAAGGGAATACCATACATTGGTACGTTCTGAGTATGTTGCGCAGATGATGTAGATTCAACATCTTGTTTGAGGAACTCCTTTCTGGCCTCCTTGAATGTTTATTTTTCTTTCCCCGCATCAAACTGTTTATGTGATTCAGTATTCTTCTTCACCCATTAGTGTTGCGTTGATTCATGTCTTACTGTGTCAGCTCTTTTCTTAGCTCCTTCACGCGTAACTATGTTGATATTTCTTCCATCATCCCTGGATTATGTAGATATCCAATGATCATTTTGATTGTTCTGTTTCCTTTTTTCTTGAATCTTCCCCAAAACTGTTGGGCACTCCTTTGTATCATGGTTTGTTGTGCAGCAGTACATACATGTCACAGGTGGGAGTAGACATTCCCTTGCATAATGTCCTAGATGTTGGAAGTTGTGGCACACTACTGGACCTCTACCTCTTCCAAATCCTCCTCTACCTCATCCTCCACCTTTGTATCCACCTCGATATGCTCGTGGTGAGGTTGTATTGAGGCATCTAATTATACTGCATGGGGTTATATTGTGGTTGGGTATTGTTATACTAAGGTTGTGCAGTGTTGTAATGTTGTTGTGCATTCTTATATGGAGGTGGTACCTGGTTAAAATGTGGTGCAATTTTCCCTGTCATCATTTATTCCTGCACCCTATAGGTATCTGAAGTTCTTTCCCTCATCAAGTCCATTGTCCTACAATCTTTGTCATCATGACCTACTGATTTGCAAAAAGTACAGTATGAATTATTGGGTATTGTCTGGTACTTATGCATCATTGGACAATGATATGGATCATTCTCGTGTGTTTTACAGATCTCACACCATGTTCCTCTCGTTGGAAAAGGGTTTGGTAGCCCTATTTCCATGTACTGCACTAAAGTTGGTCATTCATTCTTGTGGTGTCATTTTGTCATGCATGTGGTACACCAAATAACTTATCTTTTCTCTTTGCCCTTATTCTGGTTTAGTTGAAATGTGAGGTTCTTCATATCCTCCTTTAGCTCTTCTATTGTTGGATTATAAGTATGTTGAACCTGCACAGAATAGATCTAGCTAAACAATAATACACACATTTGCAGAGAGAAAAGGAGAAAGAAGAAGAATGAGAGAAAGAATGATAGAATTCTCATTAATCATTAAGAATAGTGAATAATTTACACATGATATACTCTGTAGAACTCAATGAGTGTGCACTGGAGGAGAACCAATGCACCATAGTGGTGGTCTAGAGTGATATGGACACACACCAACATTTATGGGAGTGAACTTCCACCTAGTCTAGTCTCTCAGGAAGTTACAGGAGTGAACTGCCTCCTAGTTGAGTTAACTAGTCAACTAGTCTCCAGTTAACTGACTAAACAGAGAGTAGTGAGGAGTTAACTCATGGAATCAAGGGTAATGTGATAGTTTGGTGATGATCCCAAGGAAAGTGCACATTATTTGGTGATGATCCCAATGTTTCATGGTGACAAAACCAATGCAGCATCTAAACTCAACTCGACTAGTCAAACTGAAGTGTCAACTAAAAGAGAATATTCTTCAGGTGGAATATTCTCCCCTAAAATATAGGAGACTAGATAATGACTAATTATGACTAATAAACAAGGAAAAACCTTAGGAAAAAGAAATCCTAGGTGTGTCTAAAGTAACTCCAACACCCCCCTTGAACACCACTATGGTGAAAATAAAGAATGGGTCCCGGCAACGAGGTCATGTTAGGTACCCAAATACAAAAGATACACTGAAATAAAGTGAGGTAAGAGGGAAAACCTCATGGAAAAAACCACCCTTCAAGGTACAATGTATGTAAAAATAAGAACTACAGTTGTTAGGAAACTATGTCCTTCACTCCAAGACGACTTCGCAAAGAATGAAACTTCTACTCAGTGAAGTTCTTGGTGAAGATGTATGTCGTTTGTTTTGCTAAAGGACAGAACTGTAATTCAATGATCCCCTCGTGTGCTAATTCCCCAATGTAGTGCATGTCGATATCGATGTGCTTTGTCCGCTGCCTCTGAACTGGATCTCTGCAGAACTTCAGAGTGCTCCGGTTGTCACACCAGATGACGATCAGCTGATGAAACTAAATGCCCAACTCAGTGAGAAAATGTTGTAGCCACATAGCTTGAATGGTTATGCTAACTACCCCTTTGTACTCTACCTCAACTAAAGATATAGAAATGGTGGATTTCTTCTTGCTCGATCAACAGATAGGCATGGAACCAAGACTAAGTGCGTAACCAGATGTAGACTTGTGATCAGTGTTATCACCATCCCATTCGGAATCATTAAACCTGATGAGATCTAATGTAGATTCTGTTGCATAATGAATCCAAAAGGTGATGGTTCCCTATATGTATCGAAGGATATGCTTTGAAGCCTTCCAATGTAGCTCATGCAGCTCCTGCATGAACCTGAAAAATGTGCCAACTGCATAGGAGAGGTATGGTCTGGAGTGTGTGAGATACAACAATCTCCCCACTAGTTGTATGTACAGTGTGTTGTCAACCAGTGGAGTCTCTCTGCCATCCTCAAGTTTGACTCCTGATAGGAAAGGATTCGGAGCAAACTTGTAGTTTGTCATGTGAAATATCTCAAGGAGATCTTGTGCATACTTGGCCTGATACAGTTTGATGCATGATGCATCCTAACTGATCTCGAGTCCAAGGAAGAAGTGTAACAAACCCATGTTTTTCGTCAAAAACCTTTCATGTAGAATCCTCTTGACTGCAGCAATCACTGAAGTCGAGCAATCGGTGATCAACAAATCATCAACATACAGAACTAAAAGTAGAAGTGAATCATCTATCCTGAGCATGTATACATTTGGATCTGATTTACAATGTACAAAGTTCTGTGAAAGAAGGTAGGAGTTCATCTTGGCATACCATTCCCTTGGAGCCTGCTTGAGACCATAAAGGGACTTCTTCAGTCGACAGACCAAAGATGAGTCCAGCATAAATCCCCATGATTTCTCCATGTAGATCTCCTCAAATTATCACCATGAAGAAATGCATGATTCACGTCCATCTGATGGACTTCCCATCCCTTTTTCGTTGCAATGGCAAGTGCCAATCGTATGGAATCCATATTCTCTACTGGAGTGAAGGTCTCATCATAGTCAATACCAGGAACCTGCTAAAAGCCTCTAGCGACAAGCATGTATTTGTATCTACTAATCTATCCATCCGCTGTTCTCTTGGTCTTGTAGACCCAACTGCATATGACAAGTTTCCTCCCAGAAGGAAAGGGAACCAGATCCCAATTTTGGTTCTCAATGAGGGAGTTGTACTCCTCCTACATGGCGGATTCCCAAAAGGGATTTCCAACAGCCTCACCATAAGACTATGGATCTGACGACTAAGCCAAGAAAATATGTCTTGAAGGCAATGGTTCAGTGGCAGTGAGTGCAACAGGAGGCTCCTCGAAATCAGATCGAGTCCTCCTAGTATCGGTTGGATCACCGACGAGATCCCTGCATCCTTAAGAGTAGTATGTGTTGACTTGGGCCTCTGCTCTTGCTCTACAACTGCATCTAGATGCTCTGACTCTATATTTGACTGTACTTACTCTGAATCTAAATCATCTGAGTCCTCTGAATCAGAACTCTCATCTGAAGAAGATTCCTCGTGTGCATGCTCATCATCTCGAACAGGTAGAATAATGAAGGTGTCTGCATGTTGTTTTTGAGGCACATGTGAGACACTTTCCTCGAATTGGACACTTTGC
Source organism: Picea engelmannii (assembly GCA_009831015.1). NCBI lineage: Eukaryota > Viridiplantae > Streptophyta > Pinopsida > Pinales > Pinaceae > Picea > Picea engelmannii. Next base: position 19,054 of record ML799794.1, read on the forward strand.
TTAATGATGAGTCGGTCTGAGAAAATATCAATAAGCCTATATCCCTTCACACCGTCAGGGTATCCAAAAAAAATACACTCAATGCTCTGTGGATCAAGTGCCCTCCTCTTTTCAGAGGGAATCTGGGCCCATGCACATGAAAAAAAAATGTGAAAGTGGGTCACTTCCAGTTTGAGGCCTCTCCAATCCTCGTAGGGGGTATTATCCTTGACAGATGTATGGGGAGATATGTTTTGGATGTATGTTGCACAGTTAAGTGCTTCGATCCAAAGTCTCTATGGTAGTGACTTTGCAGGCAGCATGCAAGATGTCATCTCCTTTAGAGATATGTTTTTCCGCTCAGCAACTCTGTTTTGCTGCGGAATATAGGGAACTGTGTGTTGCAACTAAATCCATGCCTCATGCAAAATATTATGGATCTCATGATTTACATAATCTTCCTCGTTATCATTTCGGAGGAATTTGATCTTCTTTTCAGACTGTGTCTCAACCAGGGCTTTGAAATCTTTGAGGTGTTGAAAGACCTCAGATTTTTGCCCGAGAAAGTAGATCCATGTAAAACATGAGAAATCATCAACAAAAATGAGAAAAAAAAATTCTTTGTTGATGGATGGATACGGAAAAAGACCCATAAGGTCATTGTGGATCACATCTAAAGGTGCATAAGCTCTCTAAGACTTTCCTTTTTTGAATTTCTCTTGAGGGTGTTTTTCGAGAACACATATCTCACATACTCCCTTGGAGTAATGGATGTTTGGCAGGCCATCAACCAATACTTGATTGCTAAGTTGTTGTATGTATATGAAATTAAAATTTCCAAAACTACCATGCCATATCCTACCACTTTCATCTTCAGGAGTAAGCAGTAAAGAAGAATCAGGTTCAATGAATTCAAAAAAAGTATACAATCTAGATTGATGATTTACCTCATCGGTAGCAACCCTGGAGTTGGTTTGCATGTCGTAGATGTCCACGGAATTTGGTTTGAATATGACTTTCTTTCTGGTGCAATAATTCGTCATCTGATACACGGAGAGAAGGTTGACAGAAATTTTGGGAACGTGCAGTATATTCGCGAAGCTTCTGTTGGTGAGTTCAATCCTTCCTTTGCCAGTGACTTCAACAGAAGAGTTGTCCCCCATTAGAATAGGAGGACCTTTTCATGCATCCAAAGAAGAATATATTTCTTCTGAGGCATCCATGTGATGTAATTCTCCTGAATCTATGATCCAAGCATCGGGAGAGGATTTGATGGCAATCAAGGCATGGCTAGAATTGCCTTTCTTGGAATTCGGATCTTCTGGCTTCTTCTTCTTCTTGGAACCCTTGGGGATGCGATCTCCAAGGTTGTTTTTCTGAAGTATTTGAGACATTATATCTATTTTATTTTTCATGCATGTGGATTTTGGATGGAATCCTTTGTGACAGTATGTTCATTTCTCCCCTTTTCTTCCCTTTTCCCCTTTGGATCTGGAGGCATCGGTGAAGGGCTTTGTGTACCCTTTCTTCTTCGGATGTGCATGAGATTTTTGTTTATCTTTATATTTGGATTTATGATATTTGTGGTTTCCATATTTCATAGTGCGTGCATGTTCCCTTAGGCCTTTGATTGTGCCCATGTTGATGAGCTTGGTTTTCTCTTGTGTTAGGGATTCGATAAAGTCCTCAAGAGAAGGCATCTTCCAGGTGGCTCCAGAGGCAAATCTGACAGAATGAAATGTGGATACGAATACAGAGAATTCAGTACCAATATTGGAGATAATGGTGAGAACCATTTGTTTCTCCTCCTTCGATTTATCAACACCGCAAGCTTTGAGTTGCGATAAGAAATCCTTGAATTTTGTAAAGAAATATTGGATATTGTCGAAGATTTTTGGATCCAATGTGAGCAATTCCACCTCCATAATGTGTCCCCTCATATCATCATGTTTTCCAAAGATCCATTCCAAGGTAGTCCAAGATTCATTGGGAGTCTTATAGGAAGATATGTGAAAAAGGAGATTGGGAAAAATAAGACTACAAATTGTTCTGAGTGCCTCATCCATGCAATTTAAATACTTGGATTTTTATATGGATGATGTTGGTTATGTATATGTATTCAAGGTTAACCTATACAATCCTATGGTTTGGAGATGTATGGCTATTTTCTCCTTCCATGCAAAGTAGTTGTAAGGTGTAAGAATGAATTCTTTTTGGAAATCCATCTTTTCGTTGTCTTCAATCTTTTGTACCTGCAAAAAAAATTGGTGTAGTTGTTATTGGATAAATCTGTATGTGCGGACACTAATCAATCTCCCTAGATCCACTTGGATCTAGAACAAAACACAACAGAATATGACTCTTTCCCTAGATTCTAACCATTGGATCAAATAAGAGACAAGAACAAGGAACATACCTTATTAACGCTTCCTTTGGTCTTTGTTGCTCTCGCTTCGCTCCAATGCTCTTTTACAGTCAAGACCAAAAAAATACAAACCAAGTGGAGTGAAGAAAGCACAATCTATTCAACAGTGAATCTATGTATATGATCAAGGAGTTATACAATAAAGTGGAATTATCTTTATGGGAAAGAATCATATTATTGTATCATAGAAAATCTGAAAGAGAGATTACAACCATGGCCTTGATGTCGTAAGGTCTCTTCCAACTGTCCTTC
>ML799794.1:69808-83831 GCA_009831015.1 Picea engelmannii
TTACCGAGCTTAGTCTTTGTTTTTTCTCGTGCTCGTAAATCAATGAGAATGCAACCGAGTATACTTTTATCACTTTTTCGGACTCGTAAAGGTTATACGAAAAAGGAACCCCCTGGAGTTCCCTTTAAGCTCTTTTTAGACTCTATAAACATGAAAAGATTGCCGAGCGACCTTGCTATTTTCACGCTTGTTAAAGTATTTGAAGAAAGTGTCTGTTGGGCAATAATTTATCTCTTTTTTGGTCTCATACAAACTATTTTACGAAAAAGGAACTGAGAGAGTTCTCTTTTAAGTGTTTTTCCAGACTCTATAATCATGAAAAAACTTCGAGTTTTCTAGCTCTGGACTCGTTAAACAAACATTGCCAGACCTGCAATGGGATCGAACCACTCCTTCCTAGGGTTCGTTAAACATACTCCGAGGGACTTGTCCGAAGGATGAGCTTAAATTTACAAGCATATGTTATCCTCCTCAATCTTGCATAAAAATAAAGAGGTACTCACCAAAAATGGTGGGGGAAAAATTGGGAAAGAAATGTATCTAAACTTGTATTCTTTGGAAGAGTCGCTTTTGAACATGACACCCTTTCACTCACCTTGTGTCTAGGTTGGAAAATCCACTTGTCTCTTGATCATACTCCTATCAGATTACAAATTGGTCTGTGATCCTTGTTGTTGAGTCAGTATGTCCAAGACAGTTGTCGTGTCGCCAATATGTTCAAAAAGATGTTCAACCCGAAAAGACTTCTATTGCGTCGGCCATTTCTGCAATCTTAAAGCCTTCTATTGCATCGACCATCCCTGAGTCAGTCCTGAATCACTTGTTACTCTGATCTACATCAAATCTTGTTACTTGTTTCATGTCATTGATGTGGGATACATTAAGGCCCTCCTGTGACAAGTCTTTTCCTATCGAATTCAACTCATTATCCAGGAATTAGACTTAGAAACTAATTGGTACCTTGGAACTTGCATGCCTCAATGGCAGGTTTCCTCGCTTTCGACAATGGATTTTCATTATTGACCCCTGATCCGGAGATTCCGCCGAGTGTTCGACTTCAGCTCATTTATTCACATTCGTTGGATTGTACTAGTGTACCTTGGGAGTCATTGACATTAATGATGTTTTCCCTCGCACTTGTTAACAATATACACTAATGATCGGTAATCAAGTGGTTTCTACCATGTTCGACTTCAACACATGTAATCACATGGTTAGATTCGTACTTTCGGGCGACGGGATTGAAGACCCTGGATCTAATCTCTTTGTCCAGGTTACGTTGGGGTATATTCAGTGTACTATTGCATAGATCCACATTGTGTGTCTGGTGGCTATGTTCAAATTTGAGTATTTAACACATAGATCCACAATGTATTTTTGGTGGCTATGTTCATATTTGAGTCATATCGGCATGGATCCACAGTGTATGTTTCGTGGCCATGACCTGTCTTATTTGACATGGATCTTCGCATGTCGGCATTTATTCTTTGAGTCATTTGTATTCTGAGTATGGGAATGCCTACCTAAGTGATGATATATTATTGTACTGTATTTCCTTGTTTGTTGGCAGGTTTCCGACCGATTGTTCCTTGTTCCCTACACACACTCGACAAAGTATTTCAGCTATCACTCTGTTCTAACTTTATACTTTGGGGAGCTCTCTGTTACACATTATTTTCATCATCCCTATGATCGTTAATGATGTAAACCTATCTGTTTCCTTTAGAGGGGTCAATGTCCTGAGTTCCTAAAGAGAGAAGGGAGAAGAGCTTTTCCTGAGAAAAGAAGCTGCATTTTCCTATGTAAAAACCTTATAAAAAGGGAAGTTCGCAGGTTGCTATATAGGCAGGGTGAGAGAATGACACATTCTCGCAGGTTTCACTATAGATAGGGTGCGAGATGTTCGCAGGTTTCTCTATAGCTAGGGTGCGAGAATTCCTGCACGTGGGAAAAATGAGCGTTTTCTCGAATCTTTTAGAAAGAGAAACTTCTATGGTGAGGTGGCATCCGAATGGTTTGGATCTTACTCACTTTCATGATTTAGTGGGATCATCCTAACCTCCTCACCTTATCCTCTTCAACTTATAAAAGGAGAGGAGTTCTCATGGAGAAAGTTAGCTTGGGTTAGCTTTCGTTGGTTCTTGAGCTTGTTAGCTTTGGTTTGGTTAGAGTGGCTTTGAGATTTGCTTTGTCAAGATAGATTGTGAGTAGCTATCAGATCTATGGTTTCAGAATCCTTGGAGAAAGAAGTGTGTGGGGAACGAAGGACAGTTGGAAGAGACCTTACGACATCAAGGCCATGGTTGTAATCTCTCTTTCAGATTTTCTATGATACAATAATATGATTCTTTCCCATAAAGATAATTCCACTTTATTGTATAACTCCTTGATCATATACATAGATTCACTGTTGAATAGATTGTGCTTTCTTCACTCCACTTGGTTTGTATTTTTTTGGTCTTGACTGTAAAAGAGCATTGGAGCGAAGCGAGAGCAACAAAGACCAAAGGAAGCGTTAATAAGGTATGTTCCTTGTTCTTGTCTCTTATTTGATCCAATGGTTAGAATCTAGGGAAAGAGTCATATTCTGTTGTGTTTTGTTCTAGATCCAAGTGGATCTAGGGAGATTGATTAGTGTCCGCACATACAGATTTATCCAATAACAACTACACCAATTTTTTTTGCAGGTACAAAAGATTGAAGACAACGAAAAGATGGATTTCCAAAAAGAATTCATTCTTACACCTTACAACTACTTTGCATGGAAGGAGAAAATAGCCATACATCTCCAAACCATAGGATTGTATAGGTTAACCTTGAATACATATACATAACCAACATCATCCATATAAAAATCCAAGTATTTAAATTGCATGGATGAGGCACTCAGAACAATTTGTAGTCTTATTTTTCCCAATCTCCTTTTTCACATATCTTCCTATAAGACTCCCAATGAATCTTGGACTACCTTGGAATGGATCTTTGGAAAACATGATGATATGAGGGGACACATTATGGAGGTGGAATTGCTCACATTGGATCCAAAAATCTTCGACAATATCCAATATTTCTTTACAAAATTCAAGGATTTCTTATCGCAACTCAAAGCTTGCGGTGTTGATAAATCGAAGGAGGAGAAACAAATGGTTCTCACCATTATCTCCAATATTGGTACTGAATTCTCTGTATTCGTATCCACATTTCATTCTGTCAGATTTGCCTCTGGAGCCACCTGGAAGATGCCTTCTCTTGAGGACTTTATCGAATCCCTAACACAAGAGAAAACCAAGCTCATCAACATGGGCACAATCAAAGGCCTAAGGGAACATGCACGCACTATGAAATATGGAAACCACAAATATCATAAATCCAAATATAAAGATAAACAAAAATCTCATGCACATCCGAAGAAGAAAGGGTACACAAAGCCCTTCACCGATGCCTCCAGATCCAAAGGGGAAAAGGGAAGAAAAGGGGAGAAATGAACATACTGTCACAAAGGATTCCATCCAAAATCCACATGCATGAAAAATAAAATAGATATAATGTCTCAAATACTTCAGAAAAACAACCTTGGAGATCGCATCCCCAAGGGTTCCAAGAAGAAGAAGAAGCCAGAAGATCCGAATTCCAAGAAAGGCAATTCTAGCCATGCCTTGATTGCCATCAAATCCTCTCCCGATGCTTGGATCATAGATTCAGGAGAATTACATCACATGGATGCCTCAGAAGAAATATATTCTTCTTTGGATGCATGAAAAGGTCCTCCTATTCTAATGGGGGACAACTCTTCTGTTGAAGTCACTGGCAAAGGAAGGATTGAACTCACCAACAGAAGCTTCGCGAATATACTGCACGTTCCCAAAATTTCTGTCAACCTTCTCTCCGTGTATCAGATGACGAATTATTGCACCAGAAAGAAAGTCATATTCAAACCAAATTCCGTGGACATCTACGACATGCAAACCAACTCCAGGGTTGCTACCGATGAGGTAAATCATCAATCTAGATTGTATACTTTTTTTGAATTCATTGAACCTGATTCTTCTTTACTGCTTACTCCTGAAGATGAAAGTGGTAGGATATGGCATGGTAGTTTTGGAAATTTTAATTTCATATACATACAACAACTTAGCAATCAAGTATTGGTTGATGGCCTGCCAAACATCCATTACTCCAAGGGAGTATGTGAGATATGTGTTCTCGAAAAACACCCTCAAGAGAAATTCAAAAAAGGAAAGTCTTAGAGAGCTTATGCACCTTTAGATGTGATCCACAATGACCTTATGGGTCTTTTTCCGTATCCATCCATCAACAAAGAATTTTTTTTTCTCATTTTTGTTGATGATTTCTCATGTTTTACATGGATCTACTTTCTCGGGCAAAAATCTGAGGTCTTTCAACACCTCAAAGATTTCAAAGCCCTGGTTGAGACACAGTCTGAAAAGAAGATCAAATTCCTCCGAAATGATAACGAGGAAGATTATGTAAATCATGAGATCCATAATATTTTGCATGAGGCATGGATTTAGTTGCAACACACAGTTCCCTATATTCCGCAGCAAAACAGAGTTGCTGAGCGGAAAAACATATCTCTAAAGGAGATGACATCTTGCATGCTGCCTGCAAAGTCACTACCATAGAGACTTTGGATCGAAGCACTTAACTGTGCAACATACATCCAAAACATATCTCCCCATACATCTGTCAAGGATAATACCCCCTACGAGGATTGGAGAGGCCTCAAACTGGAAGTGACCCACTTTCACATTTTTTTTTCATGTGCATGGGCCCAGATTCCCTCTGAAAAGAGGAGGGCACTTGATCCACAGAGCATTGAGTGTATTTTTTTTGGATACCCTGACGGTGTGAAGGGATATAGGCTTATTGATATTTTCTCAGACCGACTCATCATTAAGCAAAGTGTCCAATTCGAGGAAAGTGTCTCACATGTGCCTCAAAAACAACATGCAGACACCTTCATTATTCTACCTGTTCGAGATGATGAGCATGCACACGAGGAATCTTCTTCAGATGAGAGTTCTGATTCAGAGGACTCAGATGATTTAGATTCAGAGTAAGTACAGTCAAATATAGAGTCAGAGCATCCAGATGCAGTTGTAGAGCAAGAGCAGAGGCCCAAGTCAACACATACTACTCTTAAGGATGCAGGGATCTCGTCGGTGATCCAACCGATACTAGGAGGACTCGATCTGATTTCGAGGAGCCTCCTGTTGCACTCACTGCCACTGAACCATTGCCTTCAAGACATATTTTCTTGGCTTAGTCGTCAGATCCATAGTCTTATGGTGAGGCTGTTGGAAATCCCTTTTGGGAATCCGCCATGTAGGAGGAGTACAACTCCCTCATTGAGAACCAAAATTGGGATCTGGTTCCCTTTCCTTCTGGGAGGAAACTTGTCATATGCAGTTGGGTCTACAAGACCAAGAGAACAGCGGATGGATAGATTAGTAGATACAAATACATGCTTGTCGCTAGAGGCTTTTAGCAGGTTCCTGGTATTGACTATGATGAGACCTTCACTCCAGTAGAGAATATGGATTCCATACGATTGGCACTTGCCATTGCAACGAAAAAGGGATGGGAAGTCCATCAGATGGACGTGAATCATGCATTTCTTCATGGTGATAATTTGAGGAGATCTACATGGAGAAATCATGGGGATTTATGCTGGACTCATCTTTGGTCTGTCGACTGAAGAAGTCCCTTTATGGTCTCAAGCAGGCTCCAAGGGAATGGTATGCCAAGATGAACTCCTACCTTCTTTCACAGAACTTTGTACATTGTAAATCAGATCCAAATGTATACATGCTCAGGATAGATGATTCACTTCTACTTTTAGTTCTGTATGTTGATGATTTGTTGATCACCGATTGCTCGACTTCAGTGATTGCTGCAGTCAAGAGGATTCTACATGAAAGGTTTTTGACGAAAAACATGGGTTTGTTACACTTCTTCCTTGGACTCGAGATCAGTTAGGATGCATCATGCATCAAACTGTATCAGGCCAAGTATGCACAAGATCTCCTTGAGATATTTCACATGACAAACTACAAGTTTGCTCCGAATCCTTTCCTATCAGGAGTCAAACTTGAGGATGGCAGAGAGACTCCACTGGTTGACAACACACTGTACATACAACTAGTGGGGAGATTGTTGTATCTCACACACTCCAGACCATACCTCTCCTATGCAGTTGGCACATTTTTCAGGTTCATGCAGGAGCTGCATGAGCTACATTGGAAGGCTTCAAAGCATATCCTTCGATACATATAGGGAACCATCACCTTTTGGATTCATTATGCAACAGAATCTACATTAGATCTCATCAGGTTTAATGATTCCGAATGGGATGGTGATAACACTGATCACAAGTCTACATCTGGTTACGCACTTAGTCTTGGTTCCATGCCTATCTGTTGATCGAGCAAGAAGAAATCCACCATTTCTATATCTTTAGTTGAGGTAGAGTACAAAGGGGTAGTTAGCATAACCATTCAAGCTATGTGGCTACAACATTTTCTCACTGAGTTGGGCATTTAGTTTCATCAGCTGATCGTCATCTGGTGTGACAACCGGAGCACTCTGAAGTTCTGCAGAGATCCAGTTCAGAGGCAGCGGACAAAGCACATCGATATCGACATGCACTACATTGGGGAATTAGCACACGAGGGGATCATTGAATTACAGTTCTGTCCTTTAGCAAAACAAACGACATACATCTTCACCAAGAACTTCACTGAGTAGAAGTTTCATTCTTTGCGAAGTCGTCTTGGAGTGAAGGACATAGTTTCCTAACAACTGTAGTTCTTATTTTTACATACATTGTACCTTGAAGGGTGGTTTTTTCCATGAGGTTTTCCCTCTTACCTCACTTTATTTCAGTGTATCTTTTGTATTTGGGTACCTAACATGACCTCGTTGCCGGGACCCATTCTTTATTTTCACCATAGTGGTGTTCAAGGGGGGTGTTGGAGTTACTTTAGACACACCTAGGATTTCTTTTTCCTAAGGTTTTTCCTTGTTTATTAGTCATAATTAGTCATTATCTAGTCTCCTATATTTTAGGGGAGAATATTCCACCTGAAGAATATTCTCTTTTAGTTGACACTTCAGTTTGACTAGTCGAGTTGAGTTTAGATGCTGCATTGGTTTTGTCACCATGAAACATTGGGATCATCACCAAATAATGTGCACTTTCCTTGGGATCATCACCAAACTATCACATTACCCTTGATTCCATGAGTTAACTCCTCACTACTCTCTGTTTAGTCAGTTAACTGGAGACTAGTTGACTAGTTAACTCAACTAGGAGGCAGTTCACTCCTGTAACTTCCTGAGAGACTAGACTAGGTGGAAGTTCACTCCCATAAATGTTGGTGTGTGTCCATATCACTCTAGACCACCACTATGGTGCATTGGTTCTCCTCCAGTGCACACTCATTGAGTTCTACAGAGTATATCATGTGTAAATTATTCACTATTCTTAATGATTAATGAGAATTCTATCATTCTTTCTCTCATTCTTCTTCTTTCTCCTTTTCTCTCTGCAAATGTGTGTATTATTGTTTAGCTAGATCTATTCTGTGCAGGTTCAACATACTTATAATCCAACAATAGAAGAGCTAAAGGAGGATATGAAGAACCTCACATTTCAACTAAACCAGAATAAGGGCAAAGAGAAAAGATAAGTTATTTGGTGTACCACATGCATGACAAAATGACACCACAAGAATGAATGACCAACTTTAGTGCAGTACATGGAAATAGGGCTACCAAACCCTTTTCCAACGAGAGGAACATGGTGTGAGATCTGTAAAACACACGAGAATGATCCATATCATTGTCCAATGATGCATAAGTACCAGACAATACCCAATAATTCATACTGTACTTTTTGCAAATCAGTAGGTCATGATGACAAAGATTGTAGGACAATGGACTTGATGAGGGAAAGAACTTCAGATACCTATAGGGTGCAGGAATAAATGATGACAGGGAAAATTGCACCACATTTTAACCAGGTACCACCTCCATATAAGAATGCACAACAACATTACAACACTGCACAACCTTAGTATAACAATACCCAACCACAATATAACCCCATGCAGTATAATTAGATGCCTCAATACAACCTCACCACGAGCATATCGAGGTGGATACAAAGGTGGAGGATGAGGTAGAGGAGGATTTGGAAGAGGTAGAGGTCCAGTAGTGTGCCACAACTTCCAACATCTAGGACATTATGCAAGGGAATGTCTACTCCCACCTGTGACATGTATGTACTGCTGCACAACAAACCATGATACAAAGGAGTGCCCAACAGTTTTGGGGAAGATTCAAGAAAAAAGGAAACAGAACAATCAAAATGATCATTGGATATCTACATAATCCAGGGATGATGGAAGAAATATCAACATAGTTACGCGTGAAGGAGCTAAGAAAAGAGCTGACACAGTAAGACATGAATCAACGCAACACTAATGGGTGAAGAAGAATACTGAATCACATAAACAGTTTGATGCGGGGAAAGAAAAATAAACATTCAAGGAGGCCAGAAAGGAGTTCCTCAAACAAGATGTTGAATCTACATCATCTGCGCAACATACTCAGAACGTACCAATGTATGGTATTCCCTTATCAATGGATCACACCAGCAAAGTACCACCTATAGTGCAAGTAAGTACCATAAAGACATTTCTAAAATCTCTTATTAAACTACTGAATGATCCATCATGTATTAAAGTTTTTCAAAATATGTTAGAAAGATGTAACACAGAGGAAGCAAGGAATTTAGAACATAAAATATTCAATCACCTCCATACGAGAAGGAGGACAAGCAAAGAATTTAGACTAAATGTCAACATTGGAGATTTCAATATGGGGGATATCATACTGGATTTAGGCTCTAAGGTAAACATGTTACCCAAGAAGACATGGCAGTGTATGGGAGAGCCCACACTAGGCTATTCATATGTCCATTTGAATTTAGTAAACCAATACAAAGTTCTGCCAATTGGAAGGCTAAAAGGTGTGACAACAGATCTGGATGGAGTGCACACTAAGGAAAACTTTGAAGTGATAGAAATAGTGGATGGCACAACACCTTTTCCAACATTTCTTGGGTTGGATTGTGAATTTGATAACCAAGACATAATCAACTTGAAGACAAGGAAGATGACATTTGAAATAGGAGAATACAGAGTCATTGCACCATTAGACCCTTCAGAAGAAAAAAGTTTTGTAGAACCAACTTCTATGGATTTAGAAGAGATCAACCAACTGTACAGAACCACCGCGCATGAAGAAGATTATGTCAACCCAACTGTAGATGGGATACTTAGCTGGAGAAGCATCACATCATGTGCTTTTGATTCAGATACAGGGTTGTAAATTGACAAAAGAGATTTTACGTGAAGTATATGTTGATTAAGGTTGGTTGTCATTGATGTCAACCCTTGAAGAAATCCTGGTAGCACAAAGGTTTGGGTAATGGACCCAAGTTTGTTTGATGTAAAGATGACACATTATAGTCTTGTCATGGTTGATAAGAAGCAAATATGGATGAAATCCAAAGTGGTCCCCTTATGGTGAAAGGCCTCACGGGAAGACACTTTGCAGAGTGAGAGAACCCATGCTTAGTTGTGGAATAATGAGATGAAGGAAAATGAATTTGTTAGTGAAACTATCCTAGATGGATAGTTCTTGTCCTGCCATTTCTGGTGGTATGTGGAACGTCACATAACTCCTCATGGTTAGAGAGTTATGACCATATAAAGTTGGAGAACCCCTCATAAGTCTTATAGAATCCCCCAAGGGTCAAAGTGCTTTGCAAAAGAAATTATTTTAAATGAAGAAGCCCTAAAATGAGTAAAGTGTAAGGCTACACGAAGATATAAATAAGAGGCAAAGCTCACTCATTAAAGATACACTTGTACATATTGTATCTCTATTTTTTGTGTAAAGCCTATTGTAAATACTTGTGGATACATATGAAGTGGCGAACGTCTGAGGTAGCACGAAGGGTTGACGACAAAATTCTTGGAATTACAGCGAATACAAAAAACCCTATTTTCTGAGGCGTACGCGAGCTGTATGTGTATAGGGTGAGTACATGTACGTGGGATGTCTGTGAATAGGTTGCATACATACGCGAGTTGGCTGTGTATAGGGTACGCACATGTACGTAGTGTGTTTGTGTATAGGGTGAGTACGTACATGGGCTGGTTGTGTACAGGGTGAGTACATGTTGGTGAAGCCATGGAAACTTGAGAAGGTGAAGATGCAAAGGTTATAGATTCAAATATCAAGCTTCTAGGAAGGTCTAAAGTGTTCAGATACATCAGATCCATCCATTGGTTCAAAATGTATGTCTTACTTCTATAATAGTTGGATTTTGATGTATGCATGAGGAATGGCAGTGGATATTTGAGGATTCTCCCTAGAGAGACTAGTGGCTACATGGGATCTTCTGCATAAGTCAGATCTAAAGACATACAATGATGGTACATTTATCATTGATACTTCTTGTTGAGGCACATCTTGTATTTCTTGGCATATGGCTAAGGGTTTTTATGGTACATGGTTGATATCTTGTATTTGCTGATGTTTTGAGAGGCTGGATATCAGAAAGGGTTTGATGACTAAGATAATGTGAAGGAAAGTAAACTTGTTCATGATTTCACACACCTATATGACACATGACTAGAGAGAGACATATTTTCCTTGAGTGAATGTTATGTATGAGAATGCATGCACAGGGTAAAGTTACAGTTTGGATACAGTGACAGGTTACAGATCTATGTGAAAGAAGTTACAGAGGGTCATAAGTTTTCAAGTAAAAGGAAACCCTAGTTCTAGAAGGCATACCCAGGCTGCATAACAGTTAGGGTGCATACATACATCGGCTGCATAACAGATAAGGCGCGTACATATTTGGGCTGCAAGCACTACAGGTCGTGTACTTGTTGTATTTTTGTAGATACATGTTCAATTCAAGTACATATTGATTACAGGGTAGTTGTACAGATTGGATACAAGTCAGTGGTACATGTTGATACAATTGTACAATAGTATATCTCACAGTGACAGGTTGACAATGGTTCCATCATTCTACTTATACTCCAGGGCGATTGTACGGGGTAAGGAAAGGTGGTTGTAGCCACCTTCCGGTTGTAGCCAGAGAACATAGGGGGTTGTAGCCTCCTTCTGGTTGTAGCCAGAGAATTAGGGAGTTGGAGCTTCCCTCAGGTTGTAGCCTGAGAAACTAGGGGGTTGGAGACTCCTTCCAGTTGCAGCTGGAAAACAAAGGAAGTTGGTGCTTCCAATGAATGTAATTCTTCAAGACATATAAGAAAAAACATTCCGTGGTTTTCTCTCGATTTTGGTTTCCACGTAAAACACTGGTGTACTGTGTATGTGTGTGATTGTTCATTTCTTATTTCTCATTATTGGATAATAATTCTAGATTGATATAACACTTGGATTATTTGGAGAAAAATATTATAATTTTTCTATTATTGATTCACCCCCCCTCTTAGTAATCCAACAAGTGGTATCAGAGAAGGTTCCTTCAGAAATAAGTTTAACCATTGAAAGGTAGATCATGAAGAGTACCAACTTGTATAAAAATGGAATACCACAATTTTATGGACATAAGTATGCTTTTTGGAGCATAAGGATGAAGACATATATACAGGCACAAGGATTTCAAGTTTGGTAATCAATTGTAGATGGATACACAACACCAACAATTCCACCAACAAATGACAAAGCAGTGAAACTCGGTGAGAATAATTCCAAAGCCAAAAATACACTTTTGAATGGTCTCAGTGATACGGTATTCACCAAAGTTTCACATTGTAATTCCGCTAAAGAGATTTGGGACAAGCTTCAAAATATTTATGAAGGAGATACAAAAGTCAAAGAAACAAAGCTTCAAACTTACAGAGGTCAGTTCGAACAACTAAAATGAAGGAAGATGAGAATATTGCAACCTAGTTCTTACGAGTCGATGAAACAACAATTGCAATCATAGGATTGGGAGAAGAAATCGAAGAATTTGTAATTGGTCAAAAGGTATTCATATCTGTTCCTATGAGATTTAACCCTAAGATATTAGCACTAGAAGAAAGATCAGATCTAAACTCAATAAGCATGGATGAATTACATGGAATCTTCACAACATATGAAATGAGAACTGAACAGGAAAATCCAGATGTAAAAGAAGCAGCCTTTAAAGCATCCAAAAGATCAAATAAAAAGAAAAAGGAACAAGAAGAATATAGCAGTAGCAGTGACGTCTTAGAAGATGATGAAGAAGTGACCAACTTCGTCAAAAGACTGAACAAGGGAACCGACGATAGGTATAGAGGTAAGCTTCCTTTAATTTGTTTTAATTGTGATGGTATTGATCATTTTTCTAACAAATGTCCTCATAATAAAAAGAGAAATGATGAAGGTTACTCAAAAGGCAAACACACATATAAAGGAAAAAGAACTACAAAGAAAGTTTTCAAGAAAATCTTAAGCACCAAAGAAGACATCTCATCATCAGATGAAGATGAAGTCAGTGAAGTGAGACAGGAAGAGTTCTATTCATGGCAGTAAAATACTCTGACAAATAAGACTTCGAAGAAGAATATGAAGAAGCCGAAGAAGAATATGAAGAAGTCGAAGAAGAAATTGAAGAAGCAGAAATTGACTATAGAGAAGAATTAATGTGTGCCATAGAAGTTATCAGAAGAGAAAAGAAGAAAAAAAAGAAACTACAAGCAGAACTAGACAAGGAAAAGGACACTCGAGAACTAGAAAAAATGATCACAAAATAGAAGAATATAAAAGAATTGATGAAACACTCAAAGAAAAGCTAGAAGAAAAGGCCATGATCATTGGAAACGTGGAAGCATAGATTGTCACACTAAGAAAGGATATTCAAAATAAAAATATGAAGGGTAGCTCAAAAGTTCTGGATGACATTATCAACAGTAAAAAATCTCATCTTGACAAGTCCGGACTTGGATACAATCAGACAGAAAAGGGATCAAGCTCAAAAACAACAGAGCAAGAAACATATCCAAAAAGTTATGTAGAAACAATCAAAGGGGATAGGAAGATATACAAGGAAGATTACAGGGACACTCCTCCACCAAGAAGATTCATATTTCAGAATCAACAATAGAGAGATAGGCCTCATGAAGAAGAAGGATTCATAAGAGCACCTCCTTTCAGAAGATCTTCAACTCCTAGGTATCAAACTATATTTTTTGGTTTATTTCATGCATGTAATAATTTTGGACATACAACTGTGAATTGCAGAGCTGACAATAGGAACAATAACAACTTTGAGAGTCATACACAACGAGGTTATTCAAGAAGACCTAGTGAAACACATAGAAGAAGTTACAACATGTTTGAATCTTTGAGCACTGAAGTGGAATGTTACAAATGTAACAATTTTGGACACGTGGCCAAATATTGCAGAATGACAGTCCTTCCTAAAGAGTCTCAACATAATAACAACAATCATAGATAGGAACCTCAAAAAATGACATGGATAAGAAAGCAAGAACAATATAGCAATGAAGAATGCACAATTGCTCTAACAACTAAGCAGAAGAAACATGGTTGGTATGTTGAAAATGGATGTTCAAAACACATGACATGTGATAGAGACAAGTTTCTTACATTACGTAAGGAAAGATATGGATTAGTCTCCTTCGGAAATGATGATTTAGCAAAAATTATTGGAAAATGCACAGTCCGAATTTGGAACAAGAATGAAAAGGCAGAAAATGTTCTACTAGTAGAAGATATGAAACATAATCTTCTAAGTGTGAGCCAAATGTGTGACCAAGGTCATAAAGTTACTTTCGATTCACAAAAGTGTGAGATAAGAAAAGAAGGTTCAGGGAAATTGGTCGCTACAGCTGCAAGAACTTCAAGCAACATATATGTGTTAAGTGAAATTGGAAATGAAAAGTGTTGTCTAGGAAAGGAA
>ML799794.1:104748-115013 GCA_009831015.1 Picea engelmannii
AGTTATCTGCAGATTAGTGTCCCAAGACATAGGAAGAAGAAGAGGGCATGTCCCATGTTTTGTATGCCAGTGCAGTTGGAAGTTTGATGTATGCAATGGTCTGTACTAGACCGGACATTGCACATGCAGTAGGAGTTTTGAGCAGGTATATGTCAAAACTAGGGAAGGAGCATTGGACAGCAGTAAAGAGGGTCTTCAGGTATCTTTGTGGCACTACCAGTTATGGATTGTGCTACCAAGGAAGACCAAGATTGGACAGAGTGTTGGACATACATGGATTTGTTGATGCAGACTGGGCTGGAGATATGGATCGCAGAAGATCTAAAAGTGGGTATGTGTTTAACCTATTTGGAGGAGCAATTAGTTGGATGAGCAAAAGACAGGTTGTAGTGGCACTTTCAACTATAGAAGTTGAATACATGGCAGCGACTCATGCAAGCAAGGAAGCAGTATGGTTACAAAGATTGTGTTCAGGTATTAGGTTGGTACAATAAGCAGTGAGATTAGATTATGACAGTCAAAGTGCAATCTTCCTAGCAAAGAACCCAGCTTACCATTCGAAGACAAATCATATTGATGTACAGTATCACTTTGTGAGAAACATGGTTGAGGAAAAGAAGGTGTTGCTGGAAAAGGTTGACACTTTGAAGAATGTTGCAGATTCATTGACAAAGTCTGTGAGCACAGAAAATTTCTCCTGCTGTAGAGTAACAATGGGCATTGATGCCCTGGATTGTTGACTATATAATCCCCTGGACCCCTGGATGCAAAGAAAACAACAAGTGGGAGAATGTTGGGTATGTGTTATATTCTTTACATGTGTGTGTGTGGGTGCGTCAAATATGACAACTGTGTCTGACGATCCCTCGTACCAGTGCCATGTTTGTGCCATGTGCATCGAGCACTTTCCTAGGGGGGGGCAGGTATGCCCTCCCTGGTTATGCACAGTGTTCGGCACCGGGCGTAGCCCGGGGCAGCGCCCCAAAATTATTTTTTTTGGGCGGTTTTTTCTATTTTTAGTGGTTTTGCTAAAAATAATCTCGGTTTTATGGATTAGGGTTTTGGTATCTACGGAATACCTAAAAAAATTGTATATATTGTATAGTGAATGGTGAAATTCGATATAATGAATATAAGAAAGGTTTTCCCGGTTGAGGGTTTCTGGTATAAAATCTATGTTTACTTTGTGTATGAGTCATTGATTAAATTCTATTTTTCCTAAGAATCTATATGCATTGCTTTACTTCACAGGTTTAAAACTTGCACTGTTGAATTATGTATCTTTCATCAAGGATGAGACAGTTAATATTCAAAGGTATTTGAGTGGATTTCCATCATTTATCAGTGAAAAAATATAGTATGATGATCCCAAGACATTGGAGGAGACCATAAGGCAAGCCAAATGCCTTTATGATCAGAAAAAATCAAGGCCAAATTTCCAAAAAGCATGAGAAGACAAAAAAAAATTCAAGGTGGATAAGAGGAAGAAGGGAGCTAAGCCACCATTCTTCAAAAATAATCCACAGGGACAACAAACTCCTAGAGAGACCAGAACAATTGAAATAGGGGGTCAAAGACCAAGGCAACCACCTATTCAATGTTGGGGTTGTAAAGGAGATCACATGTTCAGAGATTCTCCTCACAGAGGTGAAAAAGGGAGAACTATTCACAATGTACAGCAAGCTGAAATAGTGGAGGGCATGGGTAGAAATGTGCCAAGGATATATGCATCCCTGGACAACAAGCAAGCAGAGTATCAGTCACATATGATTGAAGTGGAAGGTATGATCAACAACCAAACCGTTGCTATTTGAATTGATTCAGGAGCTAGTCATAGTTATATAGATCCTAAGATGGTGGAAAGTTTGCATTTTCCAAGAAGCAAGCATGAGAAGTCTTGGTTGGTGCAGCTGGCTACAGGAGCCAAAAGAAAAATTAATGAGATGGTTAAGTCATGTCTTATGGACATGAATGGACTGAACACCAAGGCAGATTTGAACATCTTACCTTTAGGTTCCTATGACTGTCTAATTGGGATGGATTGGTTGGACCAACATCATGCTCTCTTAGACTGTCATAACAAATCATTTACTTGCTTGGACGAGGAAGGGAAACTAAGGAAAGTGCAAGGAGTTTCCAGGGCTATAACCATCAAAGATATTTCAGCATTGTAGCTGAAGAAATGTTACAGAAAAGGGTGTCAAATATTTGCAGCTCATATGGAGGAGACACCTAAAGATAAGGTGCCAAATTTGGAAGATTATGCAGTCCTAAAAGAGTTTGAAGATGTGTTCATGGAAGTACCAAGACTACCCCCAAAGATAGACATTGATTTCTCTATAAATCTAATGCCTGGAGCAGCTCCAGTGTCAAAGACTCCTTACAGAATGAGTACACCATAGTTGAAGGAGTTGCAAATGCAACTTGAAGAGATTATGAAGAAGGGGTATATATGCCCAAGTGTTTCACCTTGGGGTGCCCCAGTATTGTTCGTGAAGAAGAAAGATGGAACATTAATATTGTGCATTGATTTCAGACAGTTGAATAAAGTGACTATGAAGAACAAGTATCCTCTGCCAAGAATTGATGATCTCTTTGATCAATTGAAGGATGCAAAGATCTTTTCAAAGATAAATCTCATGTCAGGATACCATCAGGTAAGGATTAAAGAATAAGATATCAACAAGACCGCCTTCAGGACAAGGTATGGTCACTATGAGTTCACAGTGGTGCCATTTGGGTTGTCAAATGCACCAATTGTTTTCATGTGCTTAATGAATGGTGTTTTTCGAGAATATTTAGACAAGTTTGTCATTCTTTTTGGATGACATTCTTATATACTCTAAGTCATAAGAAGTTCATGAGTATCATTTGAGAATGGTGTTGCAAGTATTAAGGGAGCATCAGTTGTATGCCAAGTTGAGCAAGTGCTCATTTTATCAAATGAAAATTCATTATTTGGGACATATCATTTCAAAACATGGGATAGGAGTGGATCCTGAGAAGCTAGAATCCATTAGAGAGTGGTCAGCGCCAAAGAATGTGACAGAAGTCAGATCATTCATGGGCCTTGCAGGCTACTACAGAAGATTTATTGAAGGATTTTCAAAGATTGCAGACCCAATCACTTCCTTGCAAAGAAAGGGTGTGAAGTTTCAGTGGACATTGGATTGTGAAAAGAGTTTCCAACACTTGAAACAAGTATTGACAAGTGCTCCAATACTAAGGATTGCAGACCCAAATGAAGACTTCATTGTATGCACAAATGCATGTAAAGAGGGACTTGGTGGAGTCCTCAGTTAAAATGGGTTTGTTATATGTTATGAATCAAGGAAGTTGAAGGAGCATGAAAGAAACTATGTCACTCATGATTTGAAGTTGGAAGCCATAGTGCATGCCTTGAGGAAATGGAGACACTACCTCATGGAGAAAAGGTTTGAGCTAAGGACAAACCACAATGGTCTGAAATATTTATTTGATCAGCCAACTCTAAATGCTAGGCAAAGCAGATGGTTAGAATTTCTGAGTGAATATGACTTTGATATAAATCATATCAAGGGGAAAGAGAACAAAGTGACTGATGCAATCAGCAGAAGAGTGCATGAAATGCATGCTAAAGCCATTATCATGTACCAATCATATTTAAACCCCAGAATAATAGAGGCTGCCAAATCAGATTTGCAATACAAGGAATTAGTGGCAAAATTACAACAAGGTATTTTGCAACAGAAAATTGAAGAATACAAGCTAGTTAATGATGAAATTCTCATGTACAGGGGAATAATTTATGTACCAAATTCCCAGGAGTTGAAAAATATGATATTGAGAGAAATGCATAATGTGCCTTATGTTGGGCACCCAGGATATCAAAAAACTATTGCAGCTGTCAAAATCCAATATTATTGGCTAGGCATGAAGAAAGAGATTGTTGATTTTATTGCCAGATGTTTGGAATGTCAAAAGGTAAGGCTGAGCATAGACACCCAACTGGTTTGCTACAACCATTACCCATTCCTGAGTGGAAATGGGAAGTTGTAACCATGGATTTCATCACTAAACTTCCCAGAACAAACAAGCAACATGATTCTATCATGGTGGTGGTGGATAGGCTTACTAAAGCTGCCCATTTTATTCCAGTTAAACTCACTCACAAGGCAACGAACATTGTTGATGTTTATATGAAGGAAATTACCAGATTACATGGCATACCAAAGACAATTGTGTCTGACAAAGATCCAAAATTTACTTCAAATTTCTGGAAAGGATTATTTAATGGGTTTGGAACAAATTTGAATTTTAGTACATCTTATCATCCAGAATCAGATGGACAAATAGAGAGGGTGAATCAAGTGATTGAGGATATGTTAAGAATGTATGTGATGGATAAACCATCAAAATGGGAAGACTATCTACACTTGGTTTAGTTTGCTTATAACAATGGTTACCAAGAATCTCTAAAGATGAGCCCATTTGAGGCACTTTATGGTAGAAATTGAAACACACCAGTAAGTTGGGATAACTCAGTAGACAGAGCAGTGGTTGGACCATATTTTCTTAGGGAAATGGAGGAGAAATGATAAAAATAAAAATAAAAATTTAAAGGTTGCCCAAGACAAGCAGAAAAGCTATACTGATAAGGGCAGAACTCACAAGGAATTCAAAGTGGGTGATCATGTATTCTTGAAAGTGAAAGCCAACAAAAGTTCCCTGAAGTTGGGAAATTGTTCAAAGTTGGCAGCTCGCTATTGTGGGCCATTTGAAATCCTAGAGATGATTGGTCCAGTTGCTTATATGATTGCATTGCCTGCATCTATGTTTTTTCATAATGTATTTCATGTATCATTGCTAAATAAATATATACCTTATGCTAATCATGTTATTGATTGGAATGTGATCCAGGTGGAGCAAGAAGGCGCTTTCCAAGTGCATCCAGTGCGCATTCTGGACCGGAAAATCAAACAGCTCCAGAACCGAGCCATAGGGATTGTAAAGGTCCAATGGACCTGGTACGATCCCGAGGACACTACTTGGGAGCATAAGGATGCAATGTGGGTAGAATATCCACATCTTTTTGAGGATTTTTGAAATTTTGTTGTATATGGGTACATGATGCACTGAAGACAGTGCATAAATAAGGGGAGGGGATTGTAATATCCCTAGGCCATGCCCAATTGTAATCTAGATGAAAATGTACTTAATCTGGTGAGTTGTTTTGATATCATTTTGTATGCACATTTCATGACATAGTGCGCGCATTGATCCAGATTATTTTCGGCATGAAATGAGAGCAGAGATAAAGAAATAAATGCACAGAGATATTGCAAATATTCGATAATATAACATAAATGTATTAGAGATGCAACCATAAACACATATATACAGTAATACACAATTTCTATTAATCAAATAAATGTACAGAGACTGTAAAAATACAGAGTGAAAGACTCGTGTAATGATCTCAAGCCATTATGCAAGGATCATCACGGTTTTGGTGTCTTTTTAAAACTTTTTCTGGTTGTGGTATTTCGTCAAACAGTTTGTTGATCTATTTGTTTAGATGTGTTTATATGTGTGTATGCAGAAAATAACGGAAAGAGATCACCATGGAACATACCTCAACCATATGCAATAATATAGACAAGCCAAAACATCTCAAATCTTCTTTATTCATAAAATAGAGAAACCTGCTACAATGAAGATGTCGATCTGGAATGCTCAACAGATGGCCAAGAAGATAGACAATAGATAAGAGATGCTACAAAATGCTCCCACTAATACAAAAGATGCCTCCAAAGGCTGAATAAGGAATGAAGATCAATACAAGTAGATCTGAATGCCAAACTCTCCAGCTGAAGAATGCCACGCTCCAATAGAAGGTTGAAACCCTCAATAACTCAGCCCTACTGCCAAAAGTGTCCAATCACCCTAATAAATATGCCAATTGATAGATCAGGTGATGGTAAGAACAACCCAGGTGAATGAATCTCCAAGATCCCTCTCAATCTCTGTAGATTTGAAATTCCCCACTGAATGGTGTGCCCCACTGGATGACTGAAGCCCTAGATAATTCGGCCCTGCTGAAGGAGGCCTCCAAATGCTCTGAAACTCTCCAGAAATATAGATCGGGACACTGCAAGTCAATAGGTGAAATCTCAGGGTCATATCTGAAGTGTAACCCCTCCAAACGGACTAGATCTGGATCTCAAAAATGCCCTCCTTCTCTTCAATTCGCCCCACTGCTCAAGAAATAATCTGAGCCATAAAACTATCTCAGAAAGCACTAGATCTGATGTCCAAGGCCCTGTAATGAAAACCTAAGTGATAGAATCATCAACGGCCCTGCCAATCTCCTACAACGAATCTCTCTCTAAAGATGGTGCGCCCCCCTTGCCGGAAACCCCCAATGGTGCGCCCTCCTCCTCTTCCTATGCCTGTGGCTATGTAGAACTTCCTGCACTGATGTAGATATGACTAGAATGGTGTGGGAGAGTATTGCATCTCCGAGACCAAGCTTGAGACAAGCTAGGTGGAATCTTTCACCACCGAATCGTCTTCTAGGGTTTGTTAAGTCAAAACCCTCAAAACCCCCAATGTTGGGCTCACTAGCTAGAAGCCAGAAATCAAAATATAAACATACATGAATCCTGAGTAGAGGCCCTTGCCTTCCTTTTATACTTTTTGGCTCGCCTTGTCCCTCCAAAGTGACTTTCATTTTATAATATTTAATTAATTAATTAAATGACTTTAATTAATTAATTAACCTTTTTACCTCAGAAAATCTCCTTATCTCTCCTTGCGGCTTCCCTGGCCACTGAAAGTCACTTCTAGCCATCCCATATTGTAGTGCCCTCTCAATTCCAATGAGCTATTACACTGAGAGGTTCCTCCAAGTAATGTGCCCAAAATGACCTCTTCAGTGATTTTAATTAACTTATAGCTCAAAATAGTCAAAATCATGGAAATCGTCGGAATGGAACAAAACCAAAGCCAACCTATGCGGAATGGATCATAATGATGGAATATGATGATAAATTCCAACTGGACCACACAATGCCTCTCAAATACCCCTGTACTCGCTATAACATCCATCTGGCTACTCTGGTCATCATAAGTCTTTTCCCTGTGATGATGTCCCAAAGTGGGGACATTACAGTCCTCCCTGCTAGAAAATTGCATGTCCTCAAGCAATAACCAAATATACTCAACTAAAATGCCAGGATCCCATGTCCACCTGTGGGAAATATAGTAGAATCCATCCAAATATGAATAATCACACATGCTGCCCCCTGGGTCCCATATCAAGTCATGAACTGCTAGCCCCTGAGATGCATAATCCTGAAATACACCAACTTTGTGAGTCTCCTATACCTGACACATGGCCTCATCTAGGAATGAGTCCATCCTCCCAATCTCCACCAAGATCCACATGGCCTCCATCAACTGCACATGCAGATGCCAGAATGAGGTACTGCAAGACCTCCGTGAGATACCTGCAAGCGGTGCGCTCCACTCAACACTGAAGATCAATGGAAAGTTAAAATAACTTTCCCCTGTAATGGTCCACTCTCTCCTATGAATCCGTGCAATGCCCAATCCGACAATCCCTAGGTCCCATGCTAACCTCTGTCTAAGATCCTCATATTGAAACTGTGCTACTCTGACCATGATTGTCTGCCCCCTGCATACATCCTAAACCCTCCTCTCCTGGGTCCTCCAAATGAAATACCTGTGACCAGTGGACCTATTGTCCAAAAACTATATCAGTGAAGACAACTCTGTAGAAGAAGTACCTGTCCAAACATCTCCATGCCCCATCATGATGATCAAATGGAGGAAAAGGTGTCGCCCCATAGGACAAGTACCTGCAGACCCACTCCAAACCAACCCAAGGTGGAGTGTGTGTCTCTCTGGTGCAACCTGGGTCAACATGAAGTCAGATATCCTGCTAGCCAACTCAACACTCGGATCCCATGGTAAAGTTGGAAGTTTATCACTTCCAACCTCCTCTAATTGCTCATGTGTGAGACTAATCACTGTCAGAAGCCCTATGTGCTCATCTGCTATCCTCCTCATGCTGCTATCAATGATAAATGTGTCAAAGAAGGATAACAGACATATCTTCCACTGATTGTAGGACTGGAAGGCGTCACATGCTTTGGTCAATCCCAAGGATTCGACCAGAAGCTCATCCATCGGTATCCATTATCAATGCTCTCATGTGGTCATCACCGAATCCCCACCATCCAGTACAACTGGAAGTAACTCCTTCAACTGCTGCTCAACCAACCTCCATCCCTCATCTCCCACGCAATTGTTGAAATGGTGAAAGTGACCTCTCATAACTAGGTGTTGCTACAAAGGAGTGACATCTGCATGCTCCCCTAGGTGTGTCTCCTCCCTGCAAGACACTATACCCCTCTGAATCCCACCATACATCTCAGCATGTCTTTGTGAGCTATCACTCATCATTGTATGCTCCGACATACCCATGTCATCTCCCATAGACTCATGTCATCTCATAGATCCTAGGCGTACTGCTGGATCAACCTCTACATGGAGGCCAATCACTCTCGGAAGAGAAATGGAAGTGTCATCCATCATTTGGTGCTCCTTTACTAAATCATCAACATCCTCTATCGTCGTGACTGACTGATACATTTGAGGGTCCATTAAGATAGATGAAGTGGATCTCGAGTGAATCTCCTCAAGAGACTCATCCGACCTAGACTTTGATTCTTGAAGGGTTGTCTGTGTGCCTCTCAAGGATCCTCGAGTGCTCTCCAACTCCTAAGTGAGTTGGTCAATCTCCAACACCTGCTCCCTCAAGGCTCGGTAATACATCTTTTCAATCCCCAATAGGTAGTACCTATCTATCAACAACTGCTGGTAGTCAGTCCTCACCATAGGCACTCTCTCCCAGAGAGTGTGAAAATAATCCATGGAAAATCCTCCATCTAAGATGCCCTGTGCCACTGATGCTCCCCAACAGTAATCTTCCATCATTGCATGCATGTCATCAATACATCTAGTGGTTGCCCTGATCATAACCTCACTAACTCTCAACTGTGTTGCCAAGTGGTGTGACTCCTGATCATGGTCATACTGTGGTGCCATATGAGACCCCTCACTCCTAGTGTCAGTCCTGCTAGTGCCAACTCTAGAATCCCCAAAAACACCCTCTTCATAAGATAACATGCTCAACTGCCCCCTGTCTACGATGTTGTTGGGTACTCCTGTATGCCACTGCATCCCCTTACTAGATTCCATCTCCCCCTGACTCACATTGTATCCTGTATGAGCAGTTGTATCCTCCTGTGCACTCAACCTACTACTATCATCTGTGCCTGGATCCCATAGAGATGTATCCAGACACGTGCTATGGTCATCCTGACTGCTGAAAAGTGCATCCTCATCAATGCAGGCCGATCCTGGAAGTAAGTGCTCCATCACCCTATCAGCCTCTGCAATCTTCTCAACCAATGGAGTCTCCAATAGCTGTGACTCCATCTCCTCAGGCTGATCTGTATGTGTAAGGTCCCCTGTCTGTACTCCTTGTACCTCCTCCTAGATCTGTGGGTCTACTTGTCCATGGTGTGCATCCCTCACACTAGGCTCATCCATCATACCTAACGTGCCACCGATCTCCTCATGTGAAGTGGTTATCCTGGGTGTCTGAACAGGTGACAGATGTGTCACGGCCCCCATATAAAGCTCATCATCTCTAGGTGCTAACATGTGTGACTCGTCACTAGAGTCACCACTCTGCTGAGGCGTAAGGTCATCAATGGTATGTGATGTGTCTGTTGAGAAACTGGGGCTATCGTCCTGTCCATCCAGCTGCCTATCCACTACACAAGGGTCATCCTCCTCATCAAGCATGCAAGCATCACTAGCCTCTGTGCAAGAGTCATCATCACTATCCTCTGAGGTAGAGTCACTATCACTAGCCTCTGTGCAAGAGTCGTTGTCATGACATGCCTCAATAATGCACTCCTGATCTTTACCCCTACACCTATGATCTAATTCCCACGACCCCTTGCAACTGTGGCAAGGTTTCATGCTCCTACTGGGTGTGGGGTTTCTCTGTTCTTCCCACCATATAGTTTCTTCTTTTTTCTTTTCACCTGCTATGATCATCCCCTGTAAAATATCCCATTTGCTCCAATGGGGATTTCTATAGGCTGCATATTGTAGGAAGGTTATTGTAGCCTTAGTTTCCTTGCTAAGGCTGTCATACATGATCTCCAACCATGGTATCTCAAAGG
>ML799794.1:147161-166374 GCA_009831015.1 Picea engelmannii
TGAAACAGTGCTGAAACTGAGTTTGGCATTTAAATTTGACTGAAAAGACAGCGAGACTGAAACTGGGTTGGGATTTTGAAAAATTAACAAGAAAATCATTATATGGTTTGAAATAGGCACCGAGATCTTGGTATGTAAAGATAGATACCTTCTTTTATCAGAATGGGTTTGTGAAAAGCAAAAATGATCCTAACATGTATGTTAAGAAAGATGAAGAAGTAAATGTTGCTTTAATATCCTTATATGTGGATGATCTCATTATTACAGGCAGTGCATGCAAGTTAATTGAAGAGATTAAAATTTAGTTGTCTCAAGAATTTGAAATGAAAGATCTTGGCAAAATTGCATTATTGTTTAGGAATTGAGGTTTGGAGAGATTCTGGTAAAAATTGCTCACTCAAAGTAAATACACAAAAGAAATTCTTAAAAGGTTCAACATGAGTGAATGTAAAGCTATGTTAACTCCCTTAGAACAGAATGCAAATTTGTACAATGAAGATGGATCTAAAGAGGCAAATGGTACTTTATATCGCCAATTGGTGGGAAGTTTGAACTACCTCACCACTACAAGGCCAGACATTGCATACTCAGTTAGCATCCTTAGTAAGTTCATGGCTAAGCCTTCAGAGAGCCACTAGAAAGTTGCGAAGAAAGTTCTTCGATATTTGAAAGGAACTGTTAATTTTGATATTATGTATACTAATGATTGTGATGTTGAGTTGACAGGTTACTCTAATTCAGACTGGGCTGGAAATCCTGATGACAGGAAATCAACTTCAGGATATGCATTCAACATAGGTACAGGGATCGTGTCATGGAGCAGCAAGAAACAACCAATTGTTTCTTTATCATCAACATAAGTTGAGTACAAAGCTCTATGCAATGCTACTTGTGAAGTTGTTTGGTTAAGGAGAATTCTTGAAGATATTGGAAATAAACAAATAAGGCCAACTATTCTCAAATGTGACAATCAAATTTCTATTAAATTGGCACACAACCCAATTTATCATGCCAGAACCAAGTATATTGAAATTCAACATCATTTTGTGAGAGAGAAGATTGAATCAAATGAAATTGGTTTGATATTTTGTAATATCAATGATAATGTGGCTGATATATTTACCAAGCCTCTTGGTAAACTCAAGTTTGAAATGTTTAGAAGCAAGTTAGGTGTCATAGAAAATCCGTTTCTTCATTAAAGGGGGATGTTAGAATAATGAAGAAACATTTAGAAATCTATTAAAATAGAATAATGTTGTGAGTTTGTTTTATTGGTACGTAGATTAAGGTTGAAGGTGGTTTGAGATCCACTTAGATAGGAGTAAGATCTTCATCTATAAATGTAATTGATTTCCCTTATCAATGCAAGTTGTGTGAGCTCCATCTCACTTGTGTGTGTGGTTTATGTTAAGTTTTGTTTTTATTATCATATAATATTTATAATATATGATGTTTAAATAAGTTTAAACTAAAATTCAATATACAACTTAATGATATATATGATGTTTAAATAAGTGAAATTAAATAATATTATAATGTTTAAATAAGTGAAATCAAATAATATACAACTTAATGGTATATGTGATATTTAAATAGATTTAAAAAAATTTAGAAAAATAATTGAATTCAAATAATATACAACTTAATGGTATATGTGATATTTCAATAGATTTAAAAAAATTTAGAAAAATAATTGAAATTACATATTTGAATAAATTAAGTTGAAATGACATATAATAGATATATTATTCGTGTATGCGTTCAAGACATATTTAAGACATTGTATGCATTCAAAAACACATTTTGAGTGTAAAATTGTGATTGTCTGAATTCATAAAAAATTAAACTTTTAACAACAAACTGAACGTTGAAACAATATCATAACTGCACATATTCACCAATGGCCATCCTTTACAACCTGATACATACAAGTATAAATGCATCCAGTGAAATGTTTTATAACTAGAAGCATACATTTAATTATAGTCAATCCATCATAATCACAATGAGCAAAGTAATTCAACACATATGTGTCCATGATTGTTCTTATCATGGTCACAAAAAATACATGAAAAACATCCAATACACTAATTGTATCATATTCATAACGTTCTATAACAGTTTTCCTGGATCACAACAACCATATGACTCTCTAATCCACTCATAGCATCAGTGATCGTTTTTTAGACTTTTGTTGATGAGGAATCATCTAACAGACGCAATTCTTTGAACTTGCTACCCTTCTTATTATTATTCATAAAAACCTTGTCGTTATCGGTATTAATACCCTTCAAAAGTGGGTGGTGTGACGGTGTCTATTACAACCTTGTATTTTCTCATAAATAAACATTTGTTTAGTTTTGAAGATTTGTTGAGGGCGTCTGTAGAGGTTTTTGGGGAAGGAAGCGTGGGGTTGCTTACAAAGCTATTGTTTGATTGGGAATGGTGGTTGTAGTAAATCTTGCAACGGAAATTGTTGTTGAACCCATGAAATTCATTCATTAAATTAATAGGATGGCCAAGATGAGCCATAAGAATTTGCTTTCATTAAAGACCTGCTACTCCTCCCAGGAGGAAAAACTTATGGTCTATTACTACATGCTAATGGCCCATGGGTAGTCTTTACTCACTTCTTCATGGTAAGATTTATGTCATTTCTTGGACTTTGAATCCAATGACCCGAGTTCAAATCTCGGTGGAACCTCTTTCTCCTCGGTTTTTTCAAATTGTCTTTGGTTGCTTGCAGATATAGAAAAAGTTCATTGTATGTACAATTAAGTTAATTTTACAATCTGTTGATTTCTTTATTTGAATTTGAAGATTCATTGACATTGTTTTGCAATGCAGGATAAAGTATGATTTCAACTATGAACGGCTAATGATTTTTCGTCAGCGTTGGGGATCGGTTGGAATTCAAACTCACGCCCTCTGAGGGCATTGTGAGGAGATGGAGGGTTTATTGATCACGTGGAAAGGTGTTGTGGAGTTTCTGTTTGGGGAAATATAACCATCAATCGATCGCACCACATGCATTGAAAGAGATTTCGACATCTTGGGTGTTTAAGGTTCAAAACTCGTCGTCTTGTTAACGTTCGTCCTATCCTCAAGGTTCCATATGTTGTTTGACTTGACAGACAACATTAGAGTGGAAATTATGATTTACATAGTCATTCAGTTTAAATGTCCAACAAAAAAAATAGAAGCAACAACGATATCTATCTCTTTCACATGATTACCTTGTTAGGTTTTTTTTTGCTTCGATTTTCATTCCAAACTACTTTTTGTTATATGACTCTCATGGTTACCTTGTTAGGGTTTTCTTTGCTTCGATTTTAATTCGAGACTACCTTCTATTATAGGATTCTCTTAAGAATACCTTTTGTTATAGGATTCTCTTAAGAATTAAGTCAAACAAAACATAAATTTATGAATTTTACAGTTCTTTTTGTTGGGCATTATCCATAACTGTATGGATTTAATCATTTTTGTATACAAACATTGCACTGGATAGGATACAGGCATACTTGATAACCCACAATTGTTTCAAACATTGAAGGGGAGGTCGAAAGCATACATTAAAATGACTTTTTCATGGTTTCGCCCTGCCACTAATGGTTCCTCATGGGGATTCCTTTCATTCACTCAAGAATAAACCTCTCTCAACGCCACCAATGCCCAATTCTACTGGGTTTCTCAGTTAAAGTGGGTGGACACCAAACAAGGTACATGATGTGAAGTGGGTGGAGGAGGTATGAAAACTACTTGCATGGTTTATTTAAATACAATTACATCTTTGTTTATTTGATCCAGTGTTTTAATACAATTATGTGCCTGCAGGTGTAGATAGATTGTGGAGGGATGTTGGTGAACACTTGGAGTTTGTAGAGGAAAAACACTATCAAATCAACTTAAATTTGTTTTCACTAGAGGTATTTCTCATTTATTCCACACTCGGTTCTACCCTCTATTTCATAAAAAAAGATAGAGAGTTGTTATAGAAAATTATTGACCTAACTGACTTGATTGTTGACCTAATTGCATGTCCATTATTCCTTAACCGTGGGCTTTTTTTTTAAGTTTTTATTTTCCATTTGAATCCATATATTCTTGCACTAAATTTGTCGAAATTGGGGTCCAGGAATTTCAAATGAGACTCAAATCAAAATGCTTTTTTTCTCTAGTTGCATTTGTAATTTGTCTTGTTTTTCTCCAATTGCATCCACAATTTGGTTTATGTTGATGATGTTGTACCTCAATTCAAAACTTCCGTTTTCCCTTTTCTTGCTTGTTATCATGATTATTTTGTTCATAGGTATCCTTGATTAAAATTTGGTTAGATAGCTAAACTGGTGTGTTGTGTTGCATATATATCTTTTAGTTTTCATTAATTATTGATTGAAACCTTCATTTCAGGAGTTCAAACACATTTTATTTCTACCGAACGTATTGGAATTGAGAATCAACCTATTTCTTCCCTTGATAGGCGCCCCTTGAATGTTGGAAATTGAAAAATCTAGAGGGCAATGACTTTAGTTCTTGAGAGAGGCCCCATAGGTTTCACAAGTTTTCACTCAAGATCATCTATATAACATCCCCGGCCACTAACAGGCCGGGCAATGCTACTACGCGGATTATACACTTATATGATATATATGCATTTTAATGTATTTAAAACACTTAATCACGATAACACATAATTATTGTTACCAGTTTAGATTCAAACAAGATTAACAGTAAATCCACATGCAACAGAATACATGATAACATTCAAGCATCACAAAACATGCATAAAATACATAATTAAGCAGATAAATGATACTTATCTTTTAGCTGGAGTAAATCCACCAACTGCGTGCAGACCTTCCACGAACCTCCCAGCCTTAGACTACGCTGCTCATCACTCTCAGCAGTAGGTCACCCCTGAGTTGGGACTAAACTCCATCGGGCAAGGGAATTCTAGGCTTGGCAAGGACAACAAGGAAGTTGCACAAAGCAACAGGAAGGATCTTTTATCTCAGGAGCCACCGCCCACAACCCACAGACCCTCATTCCCCACACGCTTGTTCCACCCCAGGAGGATACACCTTCACTAATACAAGACCATCGGCTAGTACCCCTCCCTTACCTTGGGCTTCAAAAACAAGTTGGACCAGAAATCTCAAAGTACTATAGCTACTACAGGACTCCCTTCCAGGAGAACTCACTTCCCATCAAACTCTCTCACCTGGGAGAGTTGCTCATAGGCCTGACAACCTGCTTCTTCAATTCAACTCCTATGAAACACTGCAATAGCATTTAGCTAACATACAGGTGACGACAACAACAAGAAACGGTTATGGACATCGAAAAATGGCAACAGCCAAATGCTAAAACAAAACACGGCTCAGGCTGACCCAAACAGTTAAGGCACGAACTCGGATTTGCAGTGTGGATATACCTAGGTTCACAGGACACACAGGTCAGATTTTCCCTCCCCGACTGGTTTTCTCAACGATGCGTAGGTAACTAGAGGTCAACATCTGAGGCCTATGAGTTTAGGCAGATGATGGAAGAATGGTAGAACCCTTCCCGTGAGGATTTCCTTCATTATGCGTGGGTACGCAGATGCAGACGCAGAGGCAAAACGGTTCATACACCGCAGATCCCAGTGAACTCAGGTGGAGGATGACATAATGGGAGAGTGATTCCCCAACACGGCTGATTTCTTCAACTTCAACTGCATGTGTCCAGGTCGACACTTGTCTTCCTAGAGCTGCATGCGCTCCATTTAGCCTACGTCCCCTTTCCAGGAACTTAGGATAAGCCTGATCATGCCCACCTTAGTCTAAAGAAAATAACAATAAAATATTATCCTTTTAGAGATAATCCCTCGTTAGCTTAGCCCCTAGGCCTAAATACTTAGCCCCCCCTTCCTTACCCTACCTAGTGGAGCTTAGTCCCCCATCATTCTTTCTTCGTGGTCGGTCTACACGCAACGATGTTTATATTTTTTTATTAATGATTTTGCATAATTACATACACAAAACAGGCTCTTGGCCTTAGCATCCTAGGCTCTCTGGCCTAATCATCACATAAGCCTCCTAGCTTATTATAACTCGGCTCACCAGCCTAACAAACATGTTTACAATTCATAATTACAACTGGGGCTCTTCCAAGAGATATTACAATCTCCATTTATCAAAGCCATTGAGAAAAAGATTAAATTATCTAGCAACACCAATAGTTCATCCTTGAGCATTACCTTGCTCCTTACCAACCCCGAGTACCTCAACCACACCAACCAAATTCCTAAGACAATTTTGTCATCCAATAAATTTTCATAGTTTTATTTAGTTAAAGGTTAACAATGTGGTATTAAAATGAAATGAAAGTTATCTATATTATCATGCTTAAGTTTATTGTAAGTCATCTTATTGAAAACTATGTCTCCCTATTTTAATGTTCAAAAAGTTGTTTATGCATAATTTTTATAGGTTTTTTATTTTATTTTTGTGTGGACCACTTAAAAGTTGAGTTCTTTATTATTGTTGAAAAATTACTACTTTTTTATTTAATTATTGTTTAATTTTTAAGATCTTAAAGATTTGGAAGGATACTATTTTATTTTTGCATTTTGTTAATAAAGAGTTTGCTTAATTTACACTTTTAAAGTACAATTATTTTTATAACTTTTTATAAGGGTTGGATAATTACATTCCCTTCCAACTCAAATTAAACCCTTCAAATTTGATTATTGATGCGTTGTCCATTTTTACGCCGAAAGGCGTATACCTATTGATAATGGGCACATTTAATAGGTTTTTAGTGCTTAATCATTTTTGTATGGACAAGATTAAATATTGATGGAATATTCTTAGTCGTCCCAATAAATCAATGGTTCTGATTTCAACCACTAACTTCCTCACTATTATAAAGACATCCGTTTACATGTTTATTTTTTTACTTTTACTTAATCATATTTCAAATTTACTATTGTTACTAACTGAATGCCACGTCTCAGTGATTAATAAGGTTTATTATTTTCCATTTCTGTATCGTTTACTCTCCTCTTCCTCCACCGTTTTCCCTCCCCGTCGCTTTCATCTCCACTTACTCAACTGTTTCCTCCCGTATTCCATATTCCATCAGGACCACGTTCGGTGTTGATTCCAATTCCTTTGGATTTACGCCGAGGGTTTACTGGACAATCTCAATAATCGACCTATTAAAACGAGAACCAGCGATTCAGAGATCTCAACTCTTGTTATCGAGCGGAACTCTAATGACGGCATTTATATATATATATATATATAAGAACCAGGCGTAATATATTCAAACGGTTCGACCTTGACCTCAGAGGAGATTGGGGGCAGCACTATTAAGATATTAAGTATGTAATAAGGATCACCCTTATAATTCCAAAGCAGGTACGCTCGACCTTTTCATAATGTAAGCAATCTCGGTCAGCTCGGCAAACGTTGAAATGGAGAGAGAGCCGGGTCGAGTCCACAATAATGGAGTCACACAGAAATGTTGAAATTGTTCCAGCGGACACCCATCGGCGTTCACTAGCAGCGGGTGAAGCGGTTTACCAGCCGTAAGCCTTTCGGCGTTCACCAGCCGTGAGTACTCACGTCTGTGCTAGTTATGAACATTACACCCAATCAGCATGGAATACATAACCATGCATTGGCTAGGTGCATGGTGGATAATGCTTGTCATGTTTGAGTGCCTTGGCTTTTGTTATCTTCTTCATATTGAATGGCTTGAGTGCTATCCCAGACGGGCCTTCGCTTTTGTTATCTTCTTCCTATTGAATGGCTTGAATGCTACCCCATTGGCTGCCTGCAATCAATGCCCGTATTACTGCCTTAAACCCGGACACGAATTCCTTGCAACACGTCTTCATTATTAGTTCGGCAAATCCTGAGCTCAGGTCACACTCACTGGCCGTAAACGCCTCGATCCGTTACACATGCTTCACGGGCGGCTACAGGTTCAGGATCGGATATTACACTTTCAAGCAAGGCTTCCCAGATTTAGTCAGTTCACGGTGGCTTCGACTTTAACATCCTTAACAAATCTGCAAGATGGCTTCAACATGCCTAAACACACGACCTGAAAATGTTCTCAACAGAAATTATGAACAATATTGATAATTCATGCATATACATCGATTTGTTTTTAATCTTGCATACCTACATATCGCTGGAGAAGACCGTCTCGTGGCAGATATAATACTGAGATCTTCACAATGCATAGAATGCATATCATTGAAGTAGAGCCAAGGGAAGGCAAGGATCTAGGCTCATGAAATTCAAAGGAAAAATATGACTTCAAATCAAAATCAACGATCACTAGCCTCCTGATCGTATAACCAGACTGCCTTTCTCGTCATTGTTGTTTAATCAACTAGTCCCTTAATCGATTATAACCAGACTGTCTTTCTTGTTGTCGTTGTTTGTGCAGGACAGGTTGACTTCCACTTAGGCTTCTTGGCAGAATCAAAACAATGTTGTTGTTTTTTTTTTAATTTAATTCATGCTCTCTCACGGGAAGAATTTATCGTGATCTTAAAAAAAAATATGATATCTTATAAGAAGCAAAGCATTTATGGGTGAGTGCACGAAATTGGTGAATGGGGTAAGTAAGAAAGTGTGTGTATTTATAAAAAGCAAAGCATTTATGGGTGAGTGCACGAAGTTGGTGGACGATAAAGTGGCAATGGAGTAAGCAAGAACACATGTGCATTTCTAAGAACTCGAACGTGTTTCGATGTGAGAGGTTCGGCAAACCCCGAATCTCCACTCAACGTGCCACATAGACATAAAAAAATTGAAGTTAAAATAATGCGTGTGCGTGAATGCGAACACGTTCTTAAAGCGCACACGCATTCCTGTTAATGTAAATAATCCATCCCTCTCTCTCTCTCTACACCCCCCTGGCCCCTTCTCCCTCCACCTCTCTCCCTTTCCCTCCCTCTTTCTCTCTCTCTCTCTGCCCCTTCT
This sequence comes from Picea engelmannii, assembly GCA_009831015.1. Taxonomy (NCBI): domain Eukaryota; kingdom Viridiplantae; phylum Streptophyta; class Pinopsida; order Pinales; family Pinaceae; genus Picea; species Picea engelmannii. The sequence continues at coordinate 156,149 of ML799794.1, forward strand.
TCCCTACTCTTCTTGTCTCCCTCTTTCCCTCTCTATCTCCCCCATTGTTCTCTCTCTCTCTCTCTCCCTCCCCTATCTGCTTCTCTCTCCCTATTTCCTTCTCTCTCTCTCTCTCTCTCTCTCTCTCTCTCTCTTCCCCGAACTTTCCTCTCTCTCTCTCTTTCTCACTTTCTCACTCACTTTATGTCTCTCCATCTCTCTCTTTCTCTCTCCCGAACTTTCCTCTCTCTCTCTCTCTGCATCTTTATCTCTCTCTATACCCCCATCTCTCTCTTGCGCTCTCTCCCTCTCTAGGACCATCACTCTCTCTCTCTCTACTCCCCTCTCCCTGAATCCATCTATCTCTCTCTCTCTCTCTCTTTCTCTCAAACACACAGACACACATGCACGCACACCCATCTTCCCCTCTCTCTTTCTCTCTCCCCCACACTCCCTATCCCTCTATATCACTCTCTCTCCCCCTTTGTCAATCTCTCTCAAGAGGGGGAGATAGAGCACATGACAGAGAGAGATAAAGAAGGGACCAGAGAGGAAGAGAGAGACAAAAAGTAGGGAGAGAGTGTTGATACTGAGAGGGGGGTGAATCAGTATCAAGTACAATTTCAAAACTTTTTCAACTTATACTTAAACCATTCAATCATATCCAATGAGCAATGAACAATAGTATAAGAGTTACACCAATACCTCACAATACACCATGCACAATATATGAGAAATAATCAATAGTTATTGTTCAAGGGAAGTAATGACTTCCAAAGGTAGCTTCGGCTTCCAAATATAAAGGGAGGGATAAACCTCCAAAAAGAAAATACAATCCTCCAATATCAAGAGAGGGTTGACCTCTCCATCCTTGCCCCTTCCTTCCTTCCAAGAATATATGAGAAATAATAAAACTTTAAATTAAATCATCACCATCAACTAACCATCACATAGAACCAGATAATGCTTCCTGAGACTTCTTCAACTTCTGCAATTCTTCACTTCTTAGAATACTATGATCATGTAGATAATATAACTCAATGTATTCTCTGAAACTCCTCCAATTTTTCACTCCTTGAATCCTCCCCAAAAAGAAGTTATAGAGAGAATGGTAGACCTTATTCAATTCTGGTTTATTCGGGAGAGCGAACTTGTACATAATGTCTCGTGCTCAATATTTAACATAAGATTCTGAAATTCGCACACAAGAAACTACAGGCCGTACTCTTTCCAATGAAATTGGTCTCACTTCATTTGGATTCTCTATGAAGAAGTTATAATCGTTTTACCCGGAACACATGTTTATGACTAACTTCAGGACTAGTCAAAAACTTTATCTTCCATAGAGTGTATCTGCAAAAGTATAGTGAATAAAGAGCTAAAATTTTTACCACATGTACCTAGATATATCTTCTCAATACCATACCAATTTCACCATCTAAATCGTTCTAGAAAAAAAATTATAGCGAAAATGGTAAGATGACCTGTAAATAACATACCTTAGAACACATCACCAAAAGACTTCATCTTCCCTTGAAATTGGGCCTTCTTTACATCAGATTTCCTTTGAAATTCGACTTGTGTGTATAAAATGAATGTATATTGATATGTATTTATACCCTTTATGTCACTTCCTTTTAACATTAGGGTCATCCTGACACTTTCTTATTTTGTAATTCTTCTCTTTAATTATCTTCAGGGCCAACATGTACTTCCTTCTTCAATTCACTTTGTCATCTTCAAAAATTCATTTATCCTCAACCATGAAGATCCACGTGATGTGCCACCTACCACCGAAAACAACATGATGTATGTTATCCATCCATGGGTGTTGTATCTGCATGTGCACTGTCCTTAATGTCCAAATACCTTCATCAATCTTGGGGTCCAAAACCAATAACTAGGGTTGACATCAATGACAACAATCAATCTTCCAACAATCTCCCCATTTTTCATTGAAGGCAACACTCATGCTCCCCCTATCATCGTGATCCCAATTTCTCTCCTCCTTTGACATCAATGGCAAAGGGTGGGGTTGCTCCCCCTGAGTTCAATGGCATAAGGTGACCTTCTTCTTTGGGGTTGCTCCCCTTGAACATATAGCACTTAATAACGCTTCATTTTTATGGTCTCTTTCTTCCTTTGAGATTTTTTGTGGATTTAGGACGTATATGTTGTTTGGTCTTCTTGTCGCAGTTGCAACCAATCTTCCTGAACCTTCTTTTTTGATTTTTCATCTTTGTAAGTCAAACGTGAGAGTATATCTTTGATCACACATTTTACTAACACTAAGTAGATTATGTTTCAAGTCTTCAACCAATAGGACATTCTTTTCTTTTACATTTTTGCTTCCAAACTCTACTACACATTTTCCAATTATTTTGGCAGATGAGTCATCTCCAAATGCAGCATTGCCACCCTTTCTCTTCAAGCTGATGAATTTGTCTTGATCCCCGGTCATGTGTGAAGAACATCCATTGTCTATGTACCATTCATCTTCTTCTTTACATTCTTCAGCGGTCAATGTTATTCAACAATCTTCATTGTTTGCAATCTCTTTCTTTCTCCATATTGTGGTTGGCATAGGGACATCTGCATTCATATATATGCAATCTTGTGCTTTGTGACCAAGATAATTACATTTGTAGCATATAATATTTTTTTTCATCAATGGGGAAAATGAATTATACCTTCTGTTGAAAAATCCACGATTATTTTCATATCTTTTATTTACACCATTCATGTTTCTTGCATAGTTGTTCATTTCATTGATTCTGCAATTAATTGTCTTATGTCCAAAAATTTTGCAAGTATAACAATGACCAAGAAAGAAATTTTGATACCTCGGAGTAAGTGACCTTCTTTGTGATGTAGTCCATCTGGGTTCACGATCTACTCTTCTGTAGTTTCCTTCATACTGATTGAAGCTTCTTTGATTCCTGAAAGTAGGAGGTCTTATTGGATATTCATCTCTTTTGTAATCATTCCTTCTTTCTGGTATCCTGGTCCACTTCTCATCAACTTTCTGTGTAGCTCTTTCTTCAACCTTCTTGTTGGTATTTTCATCTTCTTTGTATGAAGTTTCACCCATGCATCCAAGATGTGTTAAGTCTTTTGGCACTTGAGAGTTTCTTAAGCTCTTCCTCAATGAGACAACTTCTTGTTCAAGTTTCTCACAATCTTCTTCTTTCTTCATCATTTGGACATTCCTTACTTCTCCTATTCTTATTGCTTCTTCGGGTAGAGTTTTCAAGGAAATGGTTTATTCTCTTAGTTTCTCAATGTATTCTAATTGTTTCTTCAAGCTTACAACTGTCTTTTCACAACTACCTAATTCACTTCTTAGTTTTCTTAGTTTTGAGCTTACTATTTTCAATCTCAACATGCTTCAATTTTTTAAGATTCTCGTCTTTTTGTTGAATCATTTATGCGTCATGATTTTCTTCTTCTTCATTGGAATTTTCTTCTTGAGTGTCATCTCTTTCAATCCTTGGATAAGGAAATTCAAATTCAACATGTCCTACTCATTCACAATTAAAGAAAAAGAATTGACCTCTATTTGCTTCTTTGAAATCTGAGATGTTGTAATTTGCTTCAACTTCTTCTTATTATTCTGCTTCTTTCCTTGCATAAAGGTCTTGTAGCTTGTCCCAAATCTCTTTTGCTAATGCACATGATCCCACCTTGGATTTCACTGAATCTCTCAATCTATCCAGAATGGTATCTATTGCCAATTTGTTGTTCCTTTTTGCTTCCTTCTGAGCTGCAGTCTTTAGTTTCTTCAAAGCATTGTATCCTGAAGTAACTCAGACCAAACATCTACCCCAAGATATTTCAAGTAAGTTTCCATTCTATTACTCCAATATTCAAAATTTCTTCCATCAAATGGTGGAATCCCATTTGGAATGTTATCTTCCATTTTTTCTTAGGATCTTCCTTCTAGTGGTTAAATTGTACTAAATGTAACCCGCTCTGATACCAATTGTTGATACTAAGAGGGGGTTGAATCAGTATCAAGTACAATTTTTAAAAAAATTCAACTTATACTTAAACCATTCAATTATATCCAATGAGAAATGAACAATAGTATAAGAGTTACACCAATACACCACTATACACCATGCACAATATATGAAAAATAATCAATAGTTATTGTTCAAGGGAAGTAATGACTTCCAAAGGTATCTCCAGCTTCCAAATATAAAGGGAGGGATAAACCTCCAAAAGGAAAATACAATCCTCCAATATCAAGAGAGGGTTGGCCTCTCCATTCTTTCCCCTTCCTTCCACCCAAGAATATATGAAAGATAATAAAATTTTACATTTAATCATCACCATCAACTAACCATCACATAGAACCAGATAATGCTTCATGAGACTTCTTCAACTTCTGCAATTCTTCACTTCTTAGAATACTCTGATCTTGTAGATAATATAACTCAATGTATTCTCTGAAACTCCTCCAATTTTTCACTCCTTGAATCCTCCCCAAAAAGAAGTTATAGAGAGAATGGTAGACCTTATTCAATTCCGATTTATTGAGGAGAGCGAACTTGTACATAATTCCCCATGCTCAATATTTAACATAAGATTCTGAAATTCTCACACAAGAAACTACAGCCCGTACTCTTTCCAATGAAATTGGTCTCACTTCATTTGGATTCTATATGAATAAATTACGATTGTTTTACCCAGAACACATGTTTATGACTAGCTTCAGGATTAATCAAAAACCATATCTTCAACAGAGTGTATCTCCAAACGTATAGTGAATAAAGAGCTGAATTTTTTACCACATGTACCTAGATATGTCTTCTCAATACCATACCAATTTCACCATCTGAATCGTTCTAGAAAAAAATTTATAGTAAAAATGGTAATATGACCTGTAAATAACGTACCTTAGAACACATCACCAAAAGACTTCATCCTCCCTTGAAATCTGGTCTTCTTTACTTCAAATTTCCTTTGAAATTCGACTTGTGTGTATAAAATGAATGTATATTGATATGTATTTATACCCTTTATGGCACTTCCTTTTAACATTAGGGCCGACATGACACTTTATTATTTTGTAATTCTTTTATTTAATTATCTTCAAGGTCAACCTGTACTTCCTTCTTCAATTCACTTTGTCATCTTCAAAAATTCATTTATCCTCAACTATGAGGATCCACATGACGTGCCACTACCACTAGAAACAACATGATGTATACTATCCATCCATGGGTGTTGTATATGCATGTGCACTGCCCTTCATGTCCAAATACCTTCATCAATCTTTGGGTCCAAAACCAATGACTAGGGTTGACATCAATGACAAAAACCAATCTTCCAACAAAGAGAGGGGGGGAACACAAGAGAGAGAGAGAAAGAGAGAGAAATATGGGGGAGAGAGAGAGAGAGAGAGGTATGGAGACAAGGAGAGAGAGGGAGGTAGATAAAAGTAAAGAGAGAGATAGGGGGGAGAGTAAAGGAGAGAGAGGGAAAGAGGGAGAGAGTGAGAGATGGGAAGAGGGGAGAGAGAGAGAGAGAGAGAGAGAGAGATGGAGAGATGGGGTGGGAGTGAGGGAGAGAGGTGGAGATGTAGGTGAAGAGAGGGGGAGGGAAAAGAGAGAGAGTGATATGGTTGGAGGGGGAGAGAAGGAGAGACTGAGAAAAAGGAAGGGGGGAGAGAGAGAGAGAGAGAGATGGGTGGGGGGGAGAGAGAAGGGGGGAGGAAGGGAAAAGGGAGGGAGAGAGAGTGTGGCAATGGTGGGTGTGAGGGAGGGAGGGAKAGGGAGAGAGTGGGGTGAGAGAAGATCAGGACAGATAGTGGGAGGGGCGATGCGAGAGAGAGAGAGAGAGAGAGAGAGAGAGAGAGAGAGTAGTAGAAAATGATAGAGAGAGGGTGGGATGAAATGAGATAAATGTAAGAGAGAGAGAGAGAGAGAGTGGTGGGGGGAAGGAAGGAAGGAAGGATAAAAGGAGGGAGAGAGAGTGTGGCAATGGTAGGTGAGAGAGAGAGGGGGGGTAGTGTTTGTGGGCGAAATTGACCGTCCTTCAACTAGAAGAATGAGTATGGTCCGAGGTTGTCTAAATAACCCAAGTCATTTGGTGTAACTCGTTATGATGGGTTTAATGGCTCCGTTATCCAATCTGAATTCCTAAAAGAAAATAAACAAGAGAAAGAAATCACTAACTAATTACTATATACTATATATTGTATATGTACATATGCAATAATATAACTATTGTAGATATTTTAAGCAGAAACTACACTAATATCACTTATATACATCATTTACAATTTGCAAGTTTTAATCAAAACTTACGAAATCAAATGCGAAAGTTATTTATGTTAAGAAGTAGATAAAGAAAGCACATTTAAAACTTTTTTTTGTTTTCCTTTATTAATCTAACAAATTTTGCATTGAATATACTAAGAAACACAGACGGGTGGGTAGTCAAAAGATGAACCATACATTCTGGTTTCATTAATATGTAAATGACAGAATTAAAAAAAATATATAAAAGAACTAACCTATTTGTTAGTTAGTGAGGTTGATCTAGATGGATATCGGTGGCCACCCACCTTTTCCAACTGGCTCAAGACAGTTTTCTGACAATTTTGGCAATTTACTATTTTTAATAGTTTTAACTTTCGGGGCCATTTTGAGGGCCTAAATGAAGGTTTTTCAGGATCGAGCTCCTCAATGATAGCCTAAGGCATGATTGAGTCCCCAAAATGAATCCCCTCAATGATACCTTTCCAACGGGTTATCACACGCCTAAAACGGAGATCGTATGCAAACGTTACGACCCCATGAAGTTGATGTACTAACTTACCTAAACGGGGCCCACATGACTTTTGGCGCTTCATCTCCTAGGGTTAGGTTTTTAGATGTCTAGGGTTTTTAGCATTCTTGTTTATTGTAAAAAGGCCTTTAAAGCCTCATTGTAGTCTTCTTCTTATGAATGAGCGCAGCCGTCACATCTCTTCTCAGAGATAAGCTGCCACCATTCCAGCAAGTTTGTTTCCGCTGCATTTTACAGTTTCAGCTTATTTCATTATTGAATAGAAAACCAGTTTTACTATATCTTTGTTATTTCGTGCTAAGAATCTATTAATAATCTGTATTCATTTCGTTATGTTCATAAAATCCAGATCAGTGGTATCAGAGCGGTCTACTCCTTGTCGTCTTAATGCATGTCCCCAACGAGGTCAGAGTACAAAGAGTTGGGTCTTGAGCTTGTTTCTCTTGAGGACAAAATCTCTCACACGCCCAAGCGACCTCTCATGGCAGGAGAAAATAAATATGACAAGACAGGAGATCCTTTCAAACTGTTGATTGAGGAAGCCCTCACGCAATAGAGGAACGAGATGATGGATAGTTTCGTGCAAATCCTTCGGCGGCTACCAACAGGCAACGCATCTTCTTCGAACGGAGGCACCATCCCCTTCAAGGTACAAATAAACTTTGATATTCTTATATTTTAAGGTCAGATAGACACAGTTGTTGTAGACAAGTGGTTGAATCTACTAGAAGGGTATTTTTTTGTCCATAACTTCTCGAATATAGAAAAGATTACTTTTGCGCTCCTCAAATTTGTTCCCCATGTCAAAGATTGGTGGGAAACCTTCTGTGAGCAACAGGAAATAGAGAAAACCTCATTATTTTTAGTCATGGCCACCTAGGAATCCTTTAGGGATGTTATTAAGGAACAATACTACCCTGTCAGAAGTTACGACGACCTATATACCAAATGGACCACATTGCGGCAAGAAAGAGACCAAACAGTGCCAGATTTCACAAATATCTTCCATACCTTGCGCACCAAGATGGGTATCAAAGATTCGAAGCGACATATGGTGCTCAAGTATCGCGGTGCTCTACATAGATACATCTAGACCAAAATGGAATTTCTGGACATCTCATCCTTGGGCGCGACCTACCGATATGTCGTCAAATTCGAGCAAAAGATCAAACAAAAGACGCGGCAATTTGGGCCTGGGAACCCCTCACAACAAAAGCCAGGAAAGGGCGGCCCCAACCCACAGAACAAAGGACAGAGAAAAGATGGACAGTATGAGGACTACTAGTCCAAGCCACAAGTAAAGAAGGACACTGGAAAGACAAAGAAAGATACTGGGAAGTGGTGTGACTTCCATAAGAGCCCTTGGCATAACACTGTTGACTGCTTGAAACAGTCGTTGGTGGCTGAAGTGAAAGCCTCTGAATCAGATGCAGATTCTGACTCTGAGCCAGAACCAGAAAGGGGAAGACGGATCATTGACGTGGAACCCAGTGCCACCGTTGCTACCACCAAGCTCCAGCCTGGTGAACCAGACGAGCCAGAAGAAGGAGAGCACCTCTTCCATTCACAAATGTGGGTAAAATGAACCCCACTGCACTTCATTGTTGATAGCAGTAGCCAAAAGAACCTCATCTCAACAGAGGTCATCAAGCGGCTGGCCCTGCTAACAACGTCGCACCCAAAACCTTACACTATTGGATGGCTCCGCCAAGGAAGTGATCTATGCGTCAGCCAACAGTGTCGACTATCGTACGGCATCAAGCCCTTCAAAGACAAGGCATTGTGTGATGTTGCTCCTCTCGAAGTTTGTGATGTTCTTTTGGGCCAACCTTATTTATGGAAACGTCATGTTGTATATCAGTCTAGGCCTCGTAGTGTTATTATTACTTTGAATAGGAAATTGTACAGGATACCCGAGGCAGTCCCACCTAGTGTTATTTCCTTGATCTCCTCTAAGAAATGCAGGAAGGTCATCTCTCAGATGGGGAAGTTTGTCTTCTTCATGATTCACTCTCAGAATAAGTGAAATATCGCAGCCACATCTAGGGTCTCTATGACCAACCTCTCCACACATCAGAAGCAAGTAGATAAGGTCGTGGAAGAATATTTGGATATCTTCTCCTCACCTACAGGGGTACCTCTGCACTGTCAGGTCAAGCACCCCATCGATCTAACCCTCGATGCATCGCTTCCCAATGGTCCAGTCTATCATCGCTCTTTGTTAGAGAATGAGGAGATCAAGTGACAGATCCAAGAACTACTCCACAAGGGGCACATTCACCCCAGCTCATCACCTTGTGGGAGCTCAATCGTGTTGGTATAGAAGAAAGATGGAACCTGGCGAATCTGTATTGATTATCGGGCTCTGAATAAAATCACAGTCAGAAACCGGTACCTAATTCCCCGAATCGATGACCTCCTTGATCAACTCACAGGGGGAAAATACTTCAGTAAGATTGATATGAAGCCTGGCTACCACCAGATCGGCTAGTATATCAGGTCCTGCACTGCTTGCGCTATTGCCAAACTGACCACTAAGAAAAAGGGTCTGCACACCCCTCTTCCTACTCCTAACAGGCCATGGGAATCCATCTCAATGGATTACATGTCGGGCCTCCCGTCCACCAAGCAGGGAAATGACTATGTTTTTGTGGTTGTTGATCGCTTTTCTAAGATGGCGATTCTGGTTGCCTAGAAGAAGAGCATCACATCAGAGGCCACTGCCAAGATCTTCTTTGAATGAGTCTGGGTACATTTTGGAATCCCACAAACCATTGTCTCAGATCGGGATAGTAGATTTCTAAGCATATTCTAGTCGAGCCTCTGGTCATTGTTGGACACCAAGCTCACCAAATCCATGGCCTTCCACACCCAGACAGATGGCCAAACTGAGGTTGTAAATCGAATGATTGTGCATATCCTTCACATGTATAATTCAAAGCACCCTCACACATGGGATGAGAGCCTTTCCTATGTCCATCATAGCTACAATCGAGCCCTGCATAGCTCAACCGGCCACAACCCCTTTCAGGTGGGGTTGGGATTCCAACCATTGGGTCCCATAAATGTTGCACTTCCCCTTGCAATCACCTTGACCGAATCATCTCCTGCTAAAACTGAAGCTGACAAAGCCACCCAATTCATTGAGCATATCCAGCACATCCGCCAACTAGTTCAAGATATCCTACAGAAGTCCAATGGCAAGTACAAACATCGCCATGATCAACAACGAGTGCCACATAAATTCCAGGTGGGCGACAAAGTTTGGTTGCACTTGCAGAAAGAACGCCTTATAGGACCCCATTGAAAGCTTCGCCCACTCCGTTATGGGCCATACACTATCACCAAGTCCATGGGGGATAATGATTTTGAGCTCAACATTCCTCCTTTCCTTGGCCTTCACCCAGTGTTCAACGTGTTGGACACACCTACCACACTTAGAGGGGGGG